>JAUZST010075094.1:0-21276 GCA_034779995.1 Parotocinclus haroldoi | reverse complement strand
GAGTGCGTGAGTGAGTGCGTGAGTGAGTGCGTGAGTGAGTGCGTGAGTGAGTGCGTGAGTGAGTGCGTGAGTGAGTGCGTGAGTGCGTGAGTGAGTGCGTGAGTGAGTGAGTTACAAGGCAGGATCATGTGGAACTGTGTAAGTAAATATTGTTAACTGGTCCATTTGCAGTTGGGAACTCGCATTGTTTATGTGGAGCTTATCCACATAGCTGAAACACCACAGATGTTATGAATATTCATAGCTGTCTGATCTAATTTGTGCTGCACTGGTAGTTCCTTCATTTTTGTCAGGTTGTGACTGATACCATATTAAATTCACGCTTATTCTTACCAGTTCACTCCATCAGCTTCAACCCAGGCAAACCTGTACTCATTCACCCTCAGCATCAGCTGCAGGCAACCAGCAACACATTGAACATATTGAGAGCTCTGTGTGGAGAAAGATACAAACAAACAAACACACACACACACACACACACACACACAGATTTGCATGCACACAGACACACACAAACAGGAGAACACAATTAGCAGATCAGCCAAAGAGAAGCAAGGAAAATGACTTATGGGATAAGCCTATCCTGTGTAGAAGCTAAGAAAGAGAAGGCACAGAAACAAGGCCAGAAAAATGACATTGAAAACGGTCAGCTCTTTTGCATTCACATACGCACGTGCAAAACCTTTTGACTAGAGGAAATTCGCTAAGAACATGCAAATTAAAAGAGGCAGACCGCTCCACAATGCAGGAGACAAAGCGGTTGTGTCTCCAACCTGGACAGGTTGAAAAAGGGTTAGCAGGAAGGCTGAGAGAAGAGAAAATATTCAATTAATCACTGCTAAAGAGAGATGACGTTGCAGATCAGCAAGAAAGTACTGCTCATAAAAGCTGGGTGCTCAGGAAAAGGGGATAGATCATGAAGAACTAGCAAATTAGTGGGCTGAGATTTCTTTAGTGCTGAGAGGAAATTGAATTAGAGCATGTGTCTGCTCGCATCATCCCAGCAGATTACGGTTGAACTCTGAATGCTTAATTCTAAAAGCAACAAATGGAAGATAGTGAACATCTTCCATTATTTATTTAACTTACACAGTCACTGCTAGTCCAAGTGTTTCACAGGAAAGGCAATGCATTCAGGTGTAATTAAAACATAAATCACTGCTTGGGCTGTGATGTCCACAGACTAGAGAGTCAGAATGGTTAGAGAGAGTAGCTGTGTTATATTGTGTAAAGAGTAACGGCAAATGAGAGAGAGGGAGATGTGCGACAGAGGTTAGTTAATGCTGCTCTGAAAGCTGACCAAAGGCCAGACCATTATACTCTCTCCAGCATTATACTCACTTCACTTAGAGAGATGGTTCCTGTTCCTGATTCTGCACCTGAACCATGCAGTTTCTAACAAAAGATAAAAAAAAGAAAAAACGTGCATACTGAGATACCCACTATGTTTATTTACTTAACGATGTGTCGTCCAAACAAAAAGACTGCCGTTCAGTGTTTATATTGTGAAATCACAAAATAGACGATAGGGCATAATACAAACCCGATCCAAAAATAAGTTGGGACAAAGTACAAACTGTAAAAAACCAAAAAACAAAACAAATGCAAATATTCACAAATCTCTAAAACATAGAACATAGACAACAAAACAAATGTCATGAAATTTCATGCTAAATATTGGCTCATTTGAAATTCAGAATAAAATATGGAATTGAGACTTCCACATCATTGCATTCCGTTTGTATTTACAGTTTGTATTATGTCCCAACTTTTTTCTAATCTGGTTTGTATAAAGCAATGAGACATTTTTCTAACATCAGGCATATGTATCATCATATCGCACAACGCTACTTTCAAGTGTTTAGACCTCTAAGCTTACACTGAGTGACACTGGGATATTCGTGTACACACCGACACAACATATTCATACTTGATAATTAATACAAGACTACAATATACTAACCACTGAACCAAACAAATCACAAATGTAAGTTTTCTAAGGTAAGCCACCAGTTTGAATGTAGACAATGCATAGTGTTTTTCCTTGTATTATAAAGTAATGATAATTATTGGAAGCTACATGATTGAAAAAGCAAACCTTTAATAAAACATGACCTCAAGCATTTCTTTTCATCAGAACAAGGACAGCCAGCCAAGGTCAAAGCAGTTAGAAAGAAAGTACACAAACTACATCTAGTGAAAGATGAACCACATAAAGCCCAAATAGCATCCTGAATAAAATCTGAAATACTCAGCATTTTTGATGACCACTGTGTAGAAGCACTAGGGATCGAACACTAACGATGGCCTCCAGAATTTGCAAAGTACAAAGCAAGTAGCTGTATAAGTGCATCAAAGCAGATTTTATAATTTAATATAACTTATGATATTTAGGCTTTGGAACATCAAACTGCTTTTAAGCACAAGCAGATTAAAACAGATGATGTGGGCTTGGACTGACTTCTGTTGTGTGCAGTGATTCAGTCTTTGCGAGTAGATTTAATTGTGAATGTGAAGTGGATCATGAAGGGAAAAAGCCACAGAGATTAGTGAGCTCGAAATATTTTACAAACTATTATGAACTTTTAGATTTACTTAAATCAACTGACCATGTAAAAATAAAACGGTAAATAAGCTAGTTAAGCCAAATTTGACCACAACGCAAATATGTTTGTTTGTTTACATATTTAACTTACAGGAAAGAAAAGTCATATATAATATAATGTAATTTCTATTCATGTTTGTAAAGTATGCTTTTATACCTGGGAGCTAAGTTGAGTTTTTATCCAGTTGAAGTAGTAGTTCAGATCACTCCCCTCCATTAGGTCCCGGCCCCAGGCCGCCAGCTTAGCAATGATCCTGGCAGCCTAGGTGAAAGGAAAAAAAACGCACAAAAATTACATACATACACACACACACATCTGCCATTTCTTTTGACTCACTGACAAAAAATAACTCACCCAGAAGAAGTTTTTAGAATTAAATGATACTTTACATGTACGGGTGTAATGATAATATGATATGCAAGTGGTTACAACATCAGAATGAATGGACAAGTTTATTGGGGAAACCTGTACAATCGAGTGGTGGCTCTAGTTACTCTGATAGCCCACCTCTACCCTGGATAAAAGATGATATGTGGTTGGGCACTGGAGTCAAACAGGTACCGTGTGGTATCTTGGGAGTCTATAGATCCTCATCCATCAAACCAGCAGTCGGGGCTGTGTATTGATGGACATTTTGCCGAAACGACACGGTTCTCTTGGTCCAATAATGCACAACATCGTAGAGGTATGTCTAGCAGTTAACAATCTCTCACCATGAGGAATGGAAAAATAGCCTCCGAGAGCTTTTTTAGAGACAGAAGGGGAAGTAATATTATGCTATTTCATAGCAAGACTCATTGTCTAATTAGACCATACCTGTAATCATTTGGACATCTGCATGTCATCATTTTATTCATTTAGACATAACTGCATGTTGACTTCTGCAGCAATCCAACATTTATATCAGAATGATTTATTCCACGGCACACTGATCACCATGCCAATCTTTGTTCTTTGTAAGCTTTAGCATAGCCTAGCCTTTTTCACCATCTTACCCTCTCCAAAAAAGTTGTTTTTGGATTGCTAGATTTCAAGTAAGACCATTGTCAATCATCTTCAGAGTGTAGGAAAGTCAACTTACCACAGGTGTTTGCACAATAATTTATATACTGAAAAAGTATGCGCATAATAACAATTGTACAACTGCTGGAAGTAAAAGCTCATTGGTACCTAGTTTACAGCACTCTGGGATGGTAAGTGTTCATCTCCATGAGAGTTCTCATCTCCAACACCAGAGTAATTGGCCCTACTGTCTTAATAGATAGGATGGATATCCATTCTCTGCTGCCAGTTAGACTGCTGAGAAGAGCTGGCATATATTACGTTATGAAAATTAAATCGGGCAGCTCTCACCTTCTTCTAAATCTACCCTCTTTCATGGACATCAGTTTAAAAAGAAAATATACTATAAATGGCACCTTCCTTACCCTACTATGTTGGCAGCTGTCATCTAACATGTTAGAAACTGGCCAGGATTATGTTGGGGAAAGATATAAGACTCAAGGATGTCTAATTAAATTAACCCAAACACCTTATGGTGGATTTTTCACACTTCTGTCTACTTTTTTCCAAGACTGTGTTCTTATTACTGTGTTAAAGACTGTCCAAAGAGCAGAGACTGAACACTTTTAAATGGTTGGTTTCTATGATTAGTAAAATAGAGGATTTATTTGTAATGAGCATCAAACTTCTGCATGCAATTTGAATTTATAAGTGATCCACTTTGCCCACCGGTTAACCTCACATATCTGTACATGACAAACAGACAACAGCCTTATTGTGGGTCAAAGTCACAACACTACATCCTACAGTGGATATAAAAAGTCTACACCCCAAAATGTCAGGTTTTTGTGATAGTAACCTTGATTAATAATTTTATAATACTTTACACCATTAATGTGACCTATAGTCCGTGGACCAACTGAAAAACACATTTTTAAAAGTAATACATCAACGAAGCACCTTTTGGTTTTATGACAGCAGTTAGTAATATTGGGTACGAGTCTTATCAGCATGGCAACGTTTTAATCTTTTCCCACCCCATTGTGCTCTAAATCTGTCACATTGCAAGTGTATCTCCTGCGCACAACCCTCGTCATGTCACCCCACAGATTTTCAATTGAATTTAGGTCTGGGCCCTGGCTGGCCAATTCCAAAATTGATCTCCGTCAGGCAAAACCATTCTCGTGTTTATTTGGAGGAATGTTTAGTGCTGTTGTCATGCTCAAAGCTGTAATTCCTCTTCATCTTGAACTTTTTAGAATAGGTCCAAAGTGTGTGTGTCAAAAGAGACTGATATTTGCAACTGCTCAAATTTCTGTCCAGCTTGACTAAAGCCCCAGTCCTGGATGACACCTTTGTGCTTCACTGTGGGCATGGTGTTCTTTTGCTAAATGCACAATGTTGTCTTTACATCAAACAGGATTTGAAATTATGGCCCAAATGTAAAACTTTTATTAGGCTATAACAATTTCCTAAAGGCTTCTGCCAGACATGATATAGGTTTTTGCAAAATGTAGCTTTTCTTAGTAAGAAAAGGCTTTGGTCAAAGAGATTGCTGAGATTGAGATTGTCGTCACATGCAGCACACAACCAGCACTTGGTAGAAATACCTTCAGCTTTTGTAATGTTGCTTTAAGCCTTTTTTTCTGGTATTTTCATAAATTTCAGCATGCAGCTCTTGGTAATGACACTATTGTGCCATATCTTATCCACTTAGTGATAACTGTCTGCACAGTGTCAGATGGTTAATCCAAATTTCTCGGATGTTTTTTGCAACCTTCTCCTAACTGATACCTTTCAAAAATGAAATCCCTTTGATACTTTTGATCATGTCTTGTTCTATAATCTGTGACTAAATAAAGTCCAAGAAAATTTTACTAGAACAGCTGAACTGTATATGGGCTTGATAACTGTATAACATGATTGGTTAACTCTCAACACAGCCTCAATTATAAGGTGTGTACCCTTATTTAACCACTTCATTTTTTCATACATCTCCCCTTAAATCAATTTAAGTTTGTTCTTCAATTTAGTTGCACAGATTACAGTTCACATTAAAAAAAAATAAATTGTATGTGACTGGTCTTTGTTTGATTGTTTTACATCAAAAAAATCTTCACATTATAAGAGTTTTCTGTACACTTTTTACATCCACTGTAATTGATTCTTAGACAAACCAACGCACATTTTTTGTACAAGAATGACACCTTGCTGGATTGCATGGTGTTGCAAATTTCTTCAGAATGTATTTACACATTATTAAGTGATTTGGATTCTGCTCATTAACATTTTTAAGAATACATGCAATTTTTTTGGCCAAGTGATGTTTGGAGTCTTTGCCATTAACTCTGTCTCTCAACACCTACACCTTTCAACTGTGAAACATTTTCTCACTATATCCAAGTTCATGGAGTGGCAGTGAAAGATTTCATTATCCTTGTCTGGGGCATACTTGACATTTACCCAGTGGGTGAATTATCGTTTCCTTCATTAAAAGAATAAGTGAGGTAGGTTGAAGATCAGCACTGTTCTCACTGCCTGTATTGTCTTCCCTATTAGAGCCTGTGTAATATAGATTAAGCCGAACGGCTCATAGAAATCGTTAAGATATTAATTTAAAAAGGAAGATGTAGCTGTTAAATTGCTAAATTTTATTTGTAAAGTTCAAGAATTACTGAACTTAATTACTGAGGAAATTAAACACGGCTAAAAAACAGATTTTTTTCATCAATCATCAGTCTTTAAATGATTCAACGATTTCTGATTTAATTAATCGCTGTGATAGAACCATAACAGAAAATATTGGGTACATTTTATTCTCAGAGATTATGATTAGTTTCTTATTGCACAGTGTCACACAGGTCAATTCTGGGTTCAGTTTTATTTTTAATTGAAAAAATTCTACCCTCTGTTGAAGTGCCATCTTTATTTTACAACTTAATATACAGTCGCTTATATATCAAAGTCAGTCCCTGACACATTTATATATTTCTTTAAACCTTATACAAATGCGAAAAGTGTCATCTTTGACCACGAACTGAACTTTAATAAACTAATCTCCCCAAGCAGCTTCAAACCTTGCAAGATTCAAAACATTCATCTTCCACAGTCCTTCAGGGGAAAAATGATTCAAGCTTTTATCTCATCACAACTAAACTATCGTTGGGCACCGTCTGCATAGAAGAGCTAGAGCAGACCCTCTCTATTCACTCTCTGCAATTTTCACTTGGGCATGACTTAGAAATATTAAATGAAAAAGTCCAAAAATAACAATTCATACATTTTAAATTAGGCACCGTTCTAAGCAGCGTGATTAAATTATCTCACGCTGTCCTCCTTGAACCATATCTTTGTATATTGTATTCAGGCAGTACATGACATTACATTTCTAGCATTAAGCAGACGCCCTTATCCAGACCTGTAAGTACTGTATGTATAGGAAAAACTTTATGGATTCAGTTAATTTGTTTGTTTTCATAATAATAATAAGAAGAAGAAGAAGAACAAGAGTGATCATTTTAGTATTGTTGTTATTAGCATTGTTGATTTTTGTTGTCATTTCCCATTATGTTTAATATCTGCTCTGTTCTCATTCTACATTTCATAACATATTATAATGATCCTCCAATCAATGACCATCCACTTTTAACAACCAAAGCCATAACAATTATATCAAATTATAATAGATTTTAATAAACAGCTGGCAAAAAAAGGTTTAGCTTGTGTATTTTATTTCCATAAATATTACTTTTGTCATACTTGGTTTTGCGTACAAATGTTTTAATAAAAATTATTTTGATGATTGCTTTATCATTTAATGATTTAAAACCCCAAGTCTTTATTGTATTTCATTGCAGACAGTATGAACCTGATATATCTTATGTTTTGTTTGGTCAACTCGTTCATTTGTTCATAAACATCCATTCTTGCATTTCTGGCCTGCAGCAAATTGCTAAAAAAAAGTTGAGATTGTAAAGCATTTACCACTTTCTCGTTTTGCCATTCCTTTTCACCATGTTAAAAATGCATTTTGGCACAAAGCATACCAAGCAATTTAGCCATTCAGATTTATTTTGTTCTATTCTTTCTGCAAACACTTCTTAAGATGTGCATTAGCATTCATTTCATAATTCCCTATGCATTCTCTATTTGTGACAGGTCAGGACAGCAGGCAGGCAGATGTTTTATGGACAGTAGCTGTATCTTTGATGTGTTTATGTATTGTTTGCATACAGTTTTCTTGTGAAAATACCCTTTATATTTGCCTTACAGTAAACTACCTAAAGACCTCCAGATCTGGCAACCCTGATTTGCTCGGCACTCTGGTTTGTAGCTCTTAGTAGTTTGTTATTAATCTGGATCGATCTGTTTTTATTGCACAGTATTTTAATCACTTAATGATCTACGGCCCTGTTATCAATGGATGGATACTATTTTTTATGTTAACCTGTGTTTCAAAAGTTTATGGGTCAACGGCTTAGCATGTTTTTAGAGTGTTTCTTTATTAGCCGTTAGCAAATCACTGGATTTGACTTCATCTCGGCTTTGTTTAAATTTAATTTTATAACTTTTTTATTTTTAAAGCCGTTTCCTCACTTTCTTTACTAGGGCCGGAGTCTGGGGTCACATCTGGCCTGCCTGCCTGTCTTGTCATGCCCTGACCTTTGGCCGGGAGTGTCTGGTGGGTGGTCTGGCTGAGCCAGATTTCGGTCCTCTTTATTACTTCATAGTCAAGCCTTGGCAGCTCCTACACAATTTTGGGCAGGTTGGTTTTTATTTTAAGGCTGATCGGTGTAATCCCAAAGCTTTATAGTACGTTAGACTGCATGCTTTGTATTTTGTTTTACTTAGTAAGACTATATTTCGAATATTGAGTTTCTGAGCACATGCATTTCTGAAGAGACATATTACAATGACACCTTGACCTGTTTGATACAATGAACAAGATTGTGAACAGCACCTGAATAAAGGGAGTGTTGAAAATAGACACAGGACTTAAGAAACGCGAATATGTGTTTTCCCCTGCTTCTGATCTTATTTACTCATACCCTTTAAAGAAATCAATAACATTAGCAAGACCACCTCTTCCTTCATCTCAGCGACAGTGCACAATTTATATCAGTTTCACACAAAGAAATAACAAACAGCCTAGCTAGTTCACATAACCCTTTCTTTATACAGGAAATTTACCTGAACAATTACAACATGGTTCCAGTTAGTAAAGCCTAACATATATAACATACATTTTTTAAACTACATTTTAGTGCTATTTCAGAACCAAACAGTTTCATTTAGCTACTTTAGTTATTTCCAACATCAACCATCATTACACCTATTAACCACCAAAGACCTAAAAGATGTTTCAATTATCAACCCTGACTCTTTAGCGACTCTGAAGCGGCCAATCTGTTTCACTGCTGGTGAACATAACATTCAGGCTCTATTTATCAACCAACTGGAATCAGTCTAGAAAGCATGCTTAAGTGTGACACTGTTGTCAGTAAAAAATATTGCAGGTTTAGCTAAGCTCATCAACCCTCGCATTAAAATCTCATATCTTGCTAAACATAATTGCAATACTGTATTTTAGTACTGAATCAATAATAGAAAACAATCTCACCAGGTAATTATGGCATGCATGGTTTGCTCACAATATCGTTTGGCAGCATTCAAAGAAAATTAATTCTGAGTCTCTAATTACAGTGTTGTTCAGCTGAATAACAACTCACCATATGAACTGTGAAGAGGTCCTGGCGGTTCAGCATGGGCAGGAAATATGACCATGCTGTGTTTTTGGTCTTCTTCGCATAATCAAAGAATATGTTGACTCTCTGATGATTTTCCTGTATTTAAAAAAAAAGAATTTGTTTGAATTTTGCCACGATGAAGAAAATGACAATATCTGTAATCTTGAAAATATGCATGTAAACACACAGATGCTCATGCATTCATGTTTGTCTTGCTATCCTTGTGAGGACTTTCCATCGACATAAAGGACAGTGAAGGACTACAGCAGCTAATAAATGCTACACCTACATGTACCAGTAAACCTAATCTTAACCTCAAAGCAGGTGTTTTGGCTCTTTTGGTGTTTAAAATAAGCTTTCCACTGACATAACAGGTATTGTAGCCAATTAATACTACATCTACGTGTATAACTAATCCTAAGCCTAAGGTCAGTAATAAAAAGGATGTTCCTTTAGTTTTTGGAACAAAAATGTTGAGAAAAGTGATTTAAGGAGACATGGAAAGTGTATGACATTTCACATACGCGCACACACTTTTTTTGGAAAATGAATCATACTGTGGCAGGATAATAACCCAAAACACTCCTCAAACTTTTGCAACAACTATTTAAAACATAAAGTTCATGGGCTCCAAAGTCACCTGACTTAAACTTCATTGAGCATTTATGAGGGCACATAAACAAGGGGAAAGCCAATTACTCTAGAACATCACCAAATGTGAAATCATGCTGGAACAACATACATCATCAGATTTTGCACAACCTAGTTTAAGTTAAAGACAGCCACACTGTCAATAAAGCAAAAGGGGAACCATTCAAAATACCAGTCCATTTTAAAATTTCTGTATCAGTTATCTCTGAGGATTCCAAATTTCACTCCACTTATTATGCTCGTTATAACAATTTATTAATCATAGCCAGCTCACTTAGTCATGTTACGCCACCTTGAATTTGTTTTTAAAAAATCAAGACTTTAACATTTCCACTAGCTTGTAGCAAGTTTTCATTTTTCTCTATAAATGTCTAGCCTCATATCGTGAAATCTGTGTTTCACATGATAAATTTCCATCTACTAACAGAAAGTAGAGAATTACTAAGTCTAACTAACAGTCTTTCACAGGAGGTGAAATGTGCTGCTCAGTGACAGTTAAACATACTCTGCTCAAATTAGGGGGATATTTCGTTATGGGAGATTTTATTTTGAAGTATCCCCTAATTTTTAAGCATTCTAGTTGAGATAAGATATAGTTCAGATATAATGTAGATGCCTGCCTATGTGGCCAATAAGGATCAGGGGAGCTGTGGGCATACAATTTGAAGCAGATCAACAACAATCAAGTGTGAACTCTGTTACCAAGCAACCAAATCAAAACCCACATAGCTGTTAAAAGTAAACACTCAACTGAAACAACAAAGATGGAGGAACTTGACAAGCTCAATTATACAAATGAAAGAAAAAAAAAAACAGTTGCTGCCACAAAAAGTTTAACATTTCATTAGAAATGTTGACACTATGTTGACACAATACTGACAATATCACACGAGAATAAGGAGTGACACAATGAGAACTACATTAAGGGTATGTGTAGTGTCAAAAAAAGCCACACACCCCAAGTACACCTGTTCTACTGCACATTAACGTAAATATTTAATCAAAACCATGACAGCAACTTGACACATTTAGGCTTGTAAACATGGTGAAGACAAACTGCTGTAGATTAAACCGAGCATGCTGGGATTAGAACACAGCCATCTCTAAGGTTCATATAGAATGGGAAAAAAGAAACTATCCAGTGAGAAGCAGTTATCTGGAAAAAATTATCTAATAAATAGTAGAGGTAATGGTTTAAAGTATATGAAACTAGTCATATGGGCTTTTAGATAACAATCTCAAGTTTGGGAGTATTGCATTGGTTGTGTGATAGGCAAGGATGTAGTCACATAGACCACTAAGAGAAGCAATGAGTTACAACCTGAGAATACACTGTTTATTGGTCACAAGAGAATTCTTTAGTCCAGAACAGACAAACTGTTCTCTGTGGGTGGAGTAATACAGTATGCAGTATACAGTACTGCACTCTTCACATCACCTTATGTATTTATTTGTGCCTTTTTGTACAGACAGGCATATATTTACCATTTATATGTTATTATATATTTTATGTTTTCAATTTGCATTAATATTTTGGTAACTAGTATCATTTTTTTTAGATTATATACTTTGGCTGTAGAAAGCAGAATATTTACATTACTTGTAGCAGACCCTGCCAAAGACGTACGTAATACGTAAACGACATGCATACAGGATGAAAGGTGAGATCCGTCAACCAATAAATAAATTACTAAATAAATGTGCAACATAAACATAAAAATATTAAATAAATCAAAAATTTATACACACTGATTGTGAATATATGAATTAATAAAATGTGTCACAATATAAATGTTGCATTAAACTGGCATACTGACATGCCAGCAAAAAATGGGTATTTATGAGCAGAACTACAAAAATAAACAAATTAGTATTTTATTTATTTATAATTTTATTTATCTAGAGAAATATTTCTTTGTGGATTACTTCCTCTAGTCCCTAATAACGAAGTGGGAGACATTAATTCAATTATAGAAAGCTATTGGACGAGAGTGGGCAGGGGGTAAGCTGCAAGGCGAACCAGACCCATCTAACCAATAGGTCGTGTACTGACGCTGTCAAAGACATCAGGAGCGCTGAAGCTTCACTTATCCTGGATCGATCATTTCAGCCTCATTCTAATCGTCTCTTGTGAAACTACATCCACTCTTTGAATGGCACGATGATTTAACCATATACAGCCTTGTAAATGACCACTGCCTGGGATTTGCCCTTCCATGAGAAAGAAATCCAAGTTCATTTAATTCTTCTGAATAAACAGTTTATTGCAGAATGGTTTCAGTCCTTAAATGCATAACAATCTGACTTATGTCAGATGTGCCAGGAGATTTAGTATTTCTTTGTTCATAGAACCTACTTGAAAGTATTAAAAACTTGATTTTATCCTTTGTTATATTTAAATAAACCTGTTCAAATCCTAATTTCCTCCATTTTCACAGTAAGGTTACAGTGCAGCAGTTTCATCATTTTGACTTTATTCGCAAAATACTGCGAGTTTATTCCTGACATAAATGATAACTCTCCAAATATTTTTATTTTATTCTGGAAATTTATTGCATATACTGACATTTAACCAGTTGCTCTAAAACAACACTGTAAAGAGCAAATCAGGACTACAAGATTCTACAGGATATCGTATATCAATTCTACAACCTGAAACAAGACATGATTGTTGTCAATGTGCCCTCTTTCTAATCCGGGTATCAAATATACCTGAATAGAAATGGAAGTGTAAATTACCTCTGACTCATTTCATTGAAGCTTGTTTAGACTGAGATTTGGGGAATTTGGACAGAAAGGCAATAGCAGTATATTTTTCATGAGGTAAAATAGTAACTATTTTTTACAGCTGTAACCATATTTGGAGTTTTTATATTCGATTGCTCCCTGGGCACGCGATACGCAGTACTATACTCTCCTGTACTAACAGAGGAAATCAAGAGTGTATGACGTAGGGAGTGACGAGCGCTGGGAAATGTCATGAGGAAAATCTGCGGTCAGAAGAAACTCAATACTTTATGTTAATGATTTTACACAACTGAAAAGTTTCAAGCCCGTTTAAGGGTTGGGCTACAATACAGCATATACAATATATATTAAACAGGTCACGATGGACATCTGACACGATGGAATTCTCAGAACGTAGCCCCATCGTTAATTGAGCCTACCTATATATGCAAACATCTAGTATGTTGAAAATTATTTTTGTATCCAAAGAAACAGTCAAAAAAAAGATGTTCTGTTACAATTTAAAAATGAAAACACATTTACTGCTGTCTCTTGAAATGAATGCTTAAATTCTTCTAATAATAGAAATCAGTTTTACATAAAAGGTTTAAATGTATATACTTAAAGATATTTAGATATTACAGTTATATTATTTGTGTGTTTGTGCATAATACCTGCAATGTGTCATCAATTAAGGTCAGGATATACTGAACCGTCTGCTCCTTTGATATATGAGCCATGAGGTTGAGAAAAGTCTTTGCACACTGCACAAAGCATAAAGAGAACACTTTCCCAGTCATTTTTTCAAAAATATATAATAGATTTGTATCCAGTGTGATAATACTTATGTTCAAACAGGAGCTTTCAGATTTCAGCTGGGTGTTTTTAGATATTATTAACAAAATACCAGACTCTAGTAGTATTGTGTACTACAGTGTCATTACAGTTTATCAACACTCAGTTCATCAAACGTTTAGTGTTTTTTTTTCTTTAATAAAACTACAGAAACACTTAGGAAACAAAACTGCCATAAACTACCTGATGTCCTTCCTTTGTCAGAATTGCCTGCTTCTGCTCAGATTGAGCTACCTCAAACTTCTTGATGAACTCACAGTCTTCTCCTGAGATCATCTGACCCCTGAATAAAAGAAGATTTAAAAATTCAAAGTAGACAGTTGGTACAATAAAAATATGTGAATAAAAAAATGTGCAATTACCAATACTGTACCTCGTTGTCTATATTGGGAGAAATATTTGTTAAACAATACATTCTACATAGGTTATTGCAAAGAAATGAATAAAAAGTGAAGTGGTGCATTGAAGGTTTGGCCACTGAAAGTGCTGTTTTCATGAAGTTTAAAAAGAAGAAGAAGTGGAAAATTAGGGAAAATGTAGACAGATGAGACAAATCATTATTCCAGCAACTGGGCCCAGTGGGCTGGGTTGGGGGTGTTTGAGCGTATGAACGCTGGAAACAGAGGCAACAGTTTGATGTGGTGCTTGAAAGTTTATGAACACTTTAGAATTTTCACTATTTCTGCAATAATACTAAACGTACATAAAGAGAACCCGATTAAACAAAAGAAAGGAAAATACTATACTTGGCAACGTACTCATTAAGGAAAATTATGTATTATTAAATATCTGTTAATCCTCTAGGAAGAAATTAGGTTATGGTGTTTCCAATCAGTGGGTGTCAATACATTTAAATACTATTGCTTTTAAATAGCAGTGATCAAAATTAGCGCTTCACAACACATTTACAAAAGCGTACCATGACACGAGCAAAGGATATTTTTGAAGGAACATGCCATATTTAAAAATAAATATGAAGATTATGAACAAATAAACTCAATATCATTATATTCCTTCCCAGAAGTGGTCGACCAACAAAGATCACACCAAGATCAAGGTGTATAACGGTCTGTGAGTTCTGAATGAACCCAGTGTAACTTCTACACAACAAAAGGCCTCTCCACATTGGTTAATGTTAATAACCTCCACACCCCCATCAGGACTACTCTCATCAGCAATGGTGTGCAAGGCAGGGTTGCAAGGAGAAAACCAGTGCTTTGCAAAAAGTACATTGCTGTGTACAGCCTGCAAATGATTACCCAGACAAGACAAAAGGTTATTGATGAAACCTTTATGGACGAACAAGACTAAAATAGAACTTTTTTTTGTTTTAAATGAGAAAAACAGAAAATACTGCATTCCAGCATAAAAAAACCTGAACCTAATGCATGTCTTTGAACAATCGGATGGAAACCCAAAGTAAACCAACACAGACACTGTGAGGACATGCAGACTCCATGCACATGGAATCTAATCTAGGGATCAAACTGTGGAGGCTAGAGCTGTGGGGCGACCGCAATAAAGTAATCCTGTATCCACATGAAATGTAATAATGGACCCTTCTTCTTCAACCAAGAATAATAAATATCTCATTTGTTTAGTGGTTGTCTTTATCTACTTTTTCTAATGATGTTTAAGGTCACACACAAAGAAATCATTTAAATGAATCATAGTGTTTACAAACTTTCAAGCAACACTGTATACACACAGGCAGACCTCCATAACCATGGATAATGCCTTATATAAAATGGCATTGTATTTGCATATACTTGCATATCCTCCTTTACACTTTAAATCCTAAATACCTAATACTCCATAAATGCTCTATCAAAAGCTGGTATACAGTATTGTTTAGAGAAAAATGACAAGAAAACATGGCTGTAATTGGGAAAAAAAACATGCTGAAAAAAAACTGCGGATTTGTGAAACTGTGGGATTTTACAGTACAGGGTATACCTACACGTTTGCTTTGTAGAACGCTCTGGAGTGTGTTTTCAGTAAATTTTTTTGGTTCACTGTAGTCCATCTGTTGCTCTGCATATTGTGTTAAAATGCTTTCACCCTGTTCTCCAATGTTAAGGACCCATACAGAGCAGGAATTACTTGGCTGGTGGACCAGCGAAATTGGTTAAACAGGTTTTATAAGTAATGCAGGCAGATTTCTAATCCACTGATTTACATGAGTTACTACAAAGTGTGAATCCTGTCTTGCGATTTTAACTTCCAGTCACAAGATACTGACAACTTCAAAGATACAGAGTCATAAGGTTCTTACAACATCACAACTAGGAAACAGTTAGCTCTCAAGTTCCTGTTTTTGAGCAAGAAACTAAGGAAGTATTGGAAAGCCCATTAAAATTTAGCAGAACTCATAAATTGTGCACAATTTCTCTAGTCACAGGCTACTGTAGATTCTTGTAAAAACTGTGAATGCCATTAAAGGAATCTATTTGCTTTAATGGCATACATACTGCTACACAAACAATTTTGTAGCATATCAAATAAGAGGTTTGAAAAAATCGTGATAAAAAGAAAATTAACTTACTCTGTATTTTCTGTTTTTGTTCATGTATTTGTGCTTTTTTTATGTGTGATGATTACTTACTGCAGATAGGACTGCCAGTTGACCTTGTTGGCTCGAACCTCTGCTGCCTTGGCAGCAATGATGTTAGTGGGGACGGCTGCATCCACTGCACCTCGGATATCCATGATTAAACGTGTTTTTAATACTCAAGCTACCTAAAGAACACAAGACAAATAATACCAGATACATTGGTGAAAAAAAAAATTATTATTTCCTTCCATTATGGCAATTAGCCTAATGGTTCAATTAAACATTTACCCAGCAGGATTTAATAGCTTTCATAAGTCCCCTAATTTTTTGTGCAGCAGCTGTGCTGCAAAGTGTTTAACTTGTAACTGAATTACTGTATCACATTAAAATATCTTCAGTTCACCCGACTATTAAAAACACCTTTACAGGTATTATTTCACTTTCACTCTACTCAGAAGGTTGTCCACTAGGATTTGGAACATCCATCTGACAGTAAAGCATTAGTCAAAAACTAGTGCAGGATATTCACTAACTATCACTTGCAACACAATGGATGATGTGTATCCACAAATTTGTCTTTGCAGCAAACAAACCAGATATATGACAACAATTTAGTTTAAGGGCTGAACATTCTGGCTTTGTTAACCATCCATCAAACAAACTCTTTTTTCCTGATCAAGTAGAGAAAAATATGTAATCAAATGTAAATGTAATCAGAACAAATTTAATGCACATTAAACTGCAAGTAAATGGAACCCTTACATACCTTGGTCTGAACTACAAACCCGATTCCAAAAAAGGTGGGACAAAGTACAAACTGTAAATAAAAACAGAATGCAATAATTTAGAAATCTCCAAAACAGATATTGTATTCACAATAGAACATAGACAACATGTCGAAATGTCGAAAGTGAGACATTTTGAAATTTCATGCTAAATATTTGCTCATTTGAAATTTCATGACAGCAACACATCTCAAAAAAGATGGGACGGGGCAATAAGAGGCTCAAAAAGTTAAAGGAACAAAAAAGGAACAGCTGGAGGACCAAACTCATTAGGTCAATTGGCAATAGGTCATTAACATAACTAGGTATAAAAAGAGCATCTTGGAGTGGCAGCATCTCTCAGAAGTAAAGATAAAAAGAGGATCACCAATCTCCCTAATTTTGCGCCGACAAATAGTGGAGCGATATCAGAAACAAGTTCGACAGTGTACAGTTGCAAAGAGTTTGAACATATCATCATCTACATTGCATATTATCCAAGGCCACAAAACCATACTGGGTGCTCGTGATCTTCTGGCGCTTAGACGGCACTGTATCACATACTGACATGCTTCTGTATTGGAAATCCCAAAATGGGCTCAGGAATATTTCCAGAGAACATTATCCATGAACACAATTCACCGTGCCACCTGCCGTTGTAAGCTAAAACTCTATAGTTCAAAGAAGAAGCCGTATCTAATCAAGATCCAGAAGCACAAACGTCTTCTGTGGGCCAAGGCTCATTTAAAATGAACTTTGGCAAAGTGGAAAGCTGTTGAATGTCTGTGAATGTCTGATTAATCAAAATTTGAAGTTTTTACAGAAATCAGGGACGTCGTGTCATTCAAACTAAAGAGGAGAAGGACGACCTCTTCGCTCAGTCCAGAAGCCTGCATCTCTGATGGTATGGGGGTGCATTAGTGCGCGTGGCATGGGAAGCTTACACATCTAGAAGGACACCATCAATGCTGAATGGTATATCCATTTTCAAGACCTTGCATTTTCCAACATGACAATGGCAAACCACATACTGCATCAATTACAGCATCATGGCTGCGAAGAAGAAGGGTCTGAGTACTGAACTGGCCAGCCAGCAGTCCAGATCTTTCACCCATTGAAAACATTTGGAGCATCATAAAACAGAAGAAACAAAAAAGACCTAAGACAGTTGAACAACTAGAAGCCTACATTAGACAAGACTGGGTTAACATTCCTATATCTCAGCTTGATCAATTTAAACATCTGATATGTCATCTATGTTCTATTCTGAATAAAATATACAATATTGAAACGTCCACATAATTGCATTCCGTTTTTATTTACAGTTTGTACTTTGTCCCAACTGTTTTTGGAACCATGTATTTAAATGAAAGAAACCATGAACCAAACAAGGCACTTGAAACAAAGTAAAACAAAGGAAATTGTTTTAAGCTTCTTTTAAGAAGGAAATCCAACATGAATTGGGGTAAATATATGCTGTTCCAGCCAGCCATATCTATAATTTAGTATAAACTAAATGGGAAGGTTATAGCAGAAAAATAAATGTAGTCCAGTATAAATAAGACATCAACATCTCAGGGTAGGAAACTCTATTTATATAGGAAAGCTATTTCACTTACAATTTGAACACATACATCAAAACATTTGAAAAAGAAAGGGCAACAGGAGTCGATGTTTGTGACCAAACTGGGCTGAAATGAATGGAACATTTATAAAGGCCAACAAAAACCAGCACTAACACCTATCAAGTATATACTTAGCCATGGCTGATGAATCTTCATTGACCAAGGCGCCTGCCTGAAGAAAACAATCACATTTCCCCAGTATTGATGACATGGGAACGCATTTCAATTAAAGTACCTGGGGAGACGGCAATTACCTCAACAGTCAATGCACAGGCGCTAACTAAAACTTTGAATCAATACAAAATAGTTTTGGTGATGACAAATTACATTTTCTGGCCAAATGTGTCACATGCATATTGCCACAAAGCACAGAATGTTAAAGCTTTTCTTCAGGCCATGTAAATCAACTCAATGTCATTTACAATGACATAAAGGGCAAACAGTCCAGATCTGACTGAAATATTATGGTGAACTTTTTTTCAATTGGTCTATGCAGGCTTCATCCTGCATACCTGATCAGTCAACTATTCAAGAAAGTCATATATATTTCCTTGTCACTTGAATAGCATAAGCACAAATGCTGGTAAGAGCTGTTGGAAATGGCCTGAGGTTTGAATTTGGGTAGGCCATTTACAGTGGGCAATGGACTGATGCCCTCCAGGGTGTAATTCTGCTGGAGCCCTGTGAATTCTGGGTTAGGCCCCAAATTCCAAGACATGGACCACGATAAGCAGAATAAAATGGGATATTTCACTTTGCTTTCGAATAGCATAAAGTAGGTGTGTGCAATATGCATATTCTACAGTTAAGCCTATAACAATCTTATTTGTTCTTTTAACAATGTGAGATGGTTTTCTTTGAAAAGATGGATGCTGCTTGAAAGACGGTAATACTACATCAGAAATCAGTTGTTGTCAAAGACAGCTTGACAAGTAGTTTATTTCGTTAGCTTGCAATAATGCAAGCAAACATACAATAAGATCATAAAGTATTGTGTAATTGTAATTCTCAGTAAAATCCCAGAAATTATCGAAATTACTGAAATATTTTTAAAATATTGCACACCCCTAGCATAAATCATTATCTTTTACTTTCACGTCTACACAACAACAGAACAGATCTAGCAGCGCATAAATCAGATCGATCTGGTAAAAGGTAGCATCTTACAACGGCATCATGCTGAAAGTCAGTCCATTGTATCGCTCAAGCACGAAGCTCAACATATTTCCAGCCACGAAGTGTGTGCCTCATTGCTTTCTCGTTTTTTCGCCAAAAAGCATCAAGTGCAGGATAATTACAGGTGTGACTATCCCAAATAATTTGAAGCCACATAAACATTATTAAACCACAGTCTGGTACCACAAGGTCACCATCAGAAAAAAATACTTGTGTCCCGTGAGAAGGACAAAACCAAAAGCCAAATTTCATGTAGCACAATATACACTGTATATAAACCAGAAAAAAAAAGCAAAAAAAAGCATTACACACGATCATAAGCCATTTATCACCATAAGGCTAAATTCTTTCTATTCTAAAATTTAAAAAAATATTCTCAATATGCCTCCCGAGCCGCATACTACTGAACAAAACAGTCTACAAAACTTAATAAATGAAGTTTTTCTGTCTATTACTTTAGCCATAATATTTAGGACATTTTTGGCTATATGTTTTATGGATTCATTTTGCCGTAGAAATAAATGACGTTGCGATATATTCGTGACTTCACGATTTCGAAAACAAGTAAGTAGTATATAGTCCCTAAACTGATAATTATGCCGTTAAAACAAAGTCAATGAATTGACGAAATTGCACACTCGCTATTCCGTAACGTCAGTGAAGCTAACATTATATTAGCCAGCTGGTTAACCAGCTACACTGCTAGCTGACTCCACATAAACCTCTCTATTAGAGTGATACAGCGATAACAAACATTATAAGCATGATGTAGCACCACAGAAACATAATAAAGACATGCAAATATAATTTTTTTTTTTAATTAAACGTTTTTTTCCAAAAACACAGACTGCTAGCGTACTCACCTGCTGCCTCAGCTGTGAAACGGCAACAACACGTCACGCGACCAATATCACGTGACACTGTCACATGCACAGGAGGCAAAATGAACCCTATCCTGATACAGTAACGTTTTGCTGAGGCGCCATGTTGTTTCTGATCAAATTCTCAATGACCCGGTATTGACATCTTAGCAGAGACTGGATTTGAACTCAGAACCTTCACATTGGTGGCTCACTGTGAAAACCCCTATCTTGTGAATAACCTTTAAACGTTTACTTTACTTGGGTTTTAATCCAAAGAAACTTTTAAGTGAGCCAAGCTGTTGAAGGTCAGCTGAAGCGTAAACTCTTACCCTGCAGTACAATAGCATATGTTGTGCTTTGGACACTTGTATGGTGATCAGCCAGCCAGAACAGCAAGCCCAGTATATAAGAGACTTCCAAACAACATATTCTTCCTGTTTTCCTATACACATTTAGTAATTTGATGCACATCCATCCACCTCTTACCTATGGACTGTGAGTTGTGATTATACTGCTGACCAAATGCAATATCTGCTTAGAACAATAATGATGAGGTGCAATTTGTATCTATCAATCAATCAATCTATCTATCTAGCTATCTATCTATATATATATCTCTGTTCATACATACATACATACATACATACATACATACATACATACACACATATGAGCTCTCTCTCTCTCTCTCTCTCTCTCTCTCTCT
>JAUZST010075093.1:0-47699 GCA_034779995.1 Parotocinclus haroldoi | reverse complement strand
TATATCTGTTTGTACTTTGCATATCTTTCGATACACTGAACAGCAGTTTACTTACTCTGGTGGATTTAAACTGTGCATTTGGAAACGTTTTATAGTGGCTCTTATTCTAAATGACAGTATTTCATTTATCTTCCTGTATACTTTACCATTGTATATCCACAAAAATTCTGTAACGTGAAGAATGATGGTATAAGCCGACCTGGTAGGTGTATGCTGTGTAATCACTGTGTAATCATAATTCGCCACCCAAATAAACGCATGCCTGAGCATTCCATTGAGAATTTCAAATAATAAACTTGTATTGAGTCTAGACAGATGCTGGTCAAACTTCAGATTGAGGCCATGTGTGTTTGTTGATACGACAGAGTCTGTCTGGATTAGGTAAAACAGGCTGGTCTACTTAAAACTTCAGAATATGGTGCGTCCTTATTGACTTTTATTTCGGAATGTTCAAGACCAAAAACATTTATATTGTGTTAAAACAATGGAAACAGTTGGTGTACCACTTTTATTGCTAATTATGTTATCAATTTCATTTAAATAACTATACAGTTTAGTTTGTAAACCTTTTTATGCTGTAAACACACATTGTCAATCTGACATTTATCCAGTGAATATATGGCACATAGGACACCAGCATAGCACTGGACCAGCAGGGGCTGCTGTTCTGACCCGCGTCCCCACCCTCAGAGACAGTTACTTGTGCTGACACACATTCTGCTGAAAGTGAAAACACACAATTGTATGCTGGTCACAAAAATTAGGGGATACCTTAAAATGAAATATCCCATAATGAAATATCCCCTAAACTTTGTGATTAGTGTACTTTGTAAATGCCTCTGTTATCTTTAACTTAAAATGTATTTGACACTGTAATCAATTTCTTTATTAAATGCATGAAATAAGCACTTCTAGTCCAGGCTTAAAAGAGGAAACCCTATGCTAATGATCTGATTAATTACATAATATGAGTGGTGTTGGTTGTACAATTCTCCTGTCCTATATAAAGTCAGAGTTAATCCTTTAATTTAATAATAATATCTGTCGGCTGCTCCTGTTGGGGACTCCCCACAGTCAATCGTCACAAAATAGATAAGGCATAGGTTTTATTCCAAATGCCCTCCCTTTTTATTTGGGGTGAGCTCTACACTCAGATTATGGTTCTACCCAATCTTTTAAAATAAAGAACATTCACGGTTGTTGTGACTTTCACTATGAGAATACACACTGAAAAGTTCACATCTAAGTCCACATTTTACTTAATGTTGACATTAAGTAAAGTAAAGTGACAGTTGGGAGCATTTGAGAGAAAATATTTTTGTATAGGCCAATACAGAGTCAAAAACTTAACCCAAGGGGCAAGACTGAAGATGTGTCTTCATGTGAAAAAAATCTGTAGCAGTAGTTTTCACAAAGTTGTCCTTGCATTTGCGTTTACAGTGTGCAGTGACTTGTGGTCATGGATACCAAATTCGAGCTGTGCGGTGCGTATCTAGTGTGTATGGCAAGACCTTGGATGACAGGGAGTGTAATGCAGCATCTAGACCACAAGAAAGTCAGGTACACGCACACACAAAGATGAATAAAAGTAAGCAAACCTTACCCAGACACGCTGCTAAACTTTATCTCAGTGAAAATACGCCTGTTTTACGTTTGTTTAGGAGTGCGAGCTACCAGCCTGTCCTCGGACATCATCAGCACTCAGTACACCACGACCTGCAGCACCTGGACAACTTCACATCCAGTGGCGATACGGGTCATGGACTACAGTAAGTCACCACTATCTTAGTTACTATGCAATAAGTAGCCTTAGCTTAGGAGCTGCTTAGGAGCATTCAAAGCCATAAAGTGCAACATGTAATTGATATTTTACTTCTTCCCTGCTGATACTTGGATAGTCACTTATGAAACATGGTGGAAAGTTTCACCAGGACATGAAAAACAGGATTCAGGCAATTGGAATCCTTCAATTCTGGCCGACTATTGTTGAATACTGGCACGAGAGGCACCAAATGATGAGTACAAATGAAAATCACCTGCAAAACGTTTAATATCAGCTGGACTAGATTAATATATCAGCCTCCGTATGTGATTAAATGTGATTAAATTTACTTAAATATTTCTCCAAATGCTCCATAGCTAATCTGAAGGTGTCTTTGTGTTCAGTTTTACATTGCCTCTCAAAATCTCAAATTTGTTTTTAGTAAGCAAAACTTTTAAAACAATTTGTTGTCCAGCATAAGTATCACATTGTTTTGTAAGAACCATTGTTGAATTTCAGAGTGTTTCAATCTAGGCATTGCTTCAGTGCCTGTCGGCATCAGACCTAGACTGTGTGGTCTCTTTGAAAAAAAGACAACCAATTTCCCCTCCTTGCATGTTAGATTATGTTAATGGAGGTTGATAGCGATACCACTGTGAGTTTATACACTAGCTGATGTCTGCTGGGAAAGCCTTGATTGTGCCTTTAGCTATCTAGTTTCCCCCACTCTTTCCTACTCCACAGATGTTTTAAACTCCAAGAAATTATCATTCTCAGATGACGCTTGTCTCTTAACTATAGTTTACTCTTATACTTCAGTAAATAGATATAATATAATAGTTCTTATTTAATATTTTAAACAGTAATTTGAGAAGGTTTTGGGTAATATATAGTAGTACTTCAATTAGCTGAAGGAATTAATTATCAATAGTTAAAGTCTTCCTTTGCTGCAAATAATAGTTACTAGCCTCCGGACATTTCAGACATTTCAGTTTATGCACAGTAAATTTTACTGGCCTATCTAATTATCTTTTTTACTGTGTGTTTGTGTGTGCACATCAGTGCTCTGTCTCCTGTGGGAAGGGTGAGAGAGCTCGGTATGTTAGCTGCAGAGATTCTCAGGGAGGAGTAGCTGATGAGTCATATTGCGCCCATCTACCTCGACCTCCTGAAACCTCAGCCTGCTTCAGCCCCTGTGGCAAGTGGAGAGAGGGAGAGTGGTCACCTGTGTGTATCATACACTCATATTCACACACATCTCACAATAGACTATTGACTATTCATTCAATAATAGTAATACTCATTCATCCACTCACTTTATCACTCACTCATTTGTTCAGTTGCCTATTCAACAAAATATTCACTGACTTATCTGTTCATTTACTAAATCATTTGGTTACTCACATATTCACTCAGTCCTTAACATGTTCATAAACTCAGTTTCTCACACATTAATTCATATAGGTAGTAGGTCATGGTCTCCTTTATCAAATAACCATTATTAACTTACTAAATCACTTATTTACTGCCCTTATTAGTGTGTTGATTTACTAAGTCACTCAGTCATTCATTAACTAAATAATTGTATATATACCATTTATGCATACACTTACTCAATGATTATCTGACTTTTCTCGTATACCCACTAATATCTGTTTACTCATTTACACATTGTATTCTGATCTCCATGAAAAAGTGCTCTAGCCATATATTACTGCAAATGGTTTATGGTGGACAGTTACAACATATTTAAGGTATGTACAGTAAGTATAATTCTGTTATTCAACTTTCTGCCCTCTTTAGTGTTCTGTATCTTGTGGTGTGGGGCACTCTACACGGCAGGTGGTGTGTATGAACTACAACCTGCAGGTGGATGAGTCTTTCTGCAACTTGGATGAGAAGCCCAACACCGAGCAGGAGTGTACTGCAGCCACATGCCACTCAGTTTACCAGCTGTGGCCGAACAACCAACCCCAATTTCCCCAGGACCCACGTAGCCATCCAGGCCACAGCAGCTGGAATGTTCCCTCAGCAGACCATCAATGGAGAACAGGGCCCTGGGGATCAGTATGTACCTAAAATATATTCCTGGCATTTAGAAAGTAAGGCTTAAAAGTTTGCTTAAAAGTAGATAAAGTGTACTCAGTTAAACAAATGAGACAGAAATATTACATTTGGTCATTTGTTAATTGATTAAAATGATCTTATATTACAAGCCTGTGATTGGCGATAGGTTTAGCAATTCATCTGAAGATATTTGAAGGTGTTTTCAACCAGTAAGATAACAATCTGGTCTGAGTGTGCAGTAATCTTTTAAAGTCTGATCTTCACAACACACTTTGTGGAAATTTATCATGGTATGAACAAGGAACACTTCTAAGGTCGTGAGAAAATAAGCTGTTAATGCCAATCAGGCTGGTAAACCATCTAAAAAGAGTTTGGACCACCAATCCTTAATCCGCCTGTGTATCATGGATGACATTTCAGACCAAAGATCACTGCAAATGAAAGACATGTAATAATCTGTAAGGCCACAAAAAATCCAGTTTAAAATATAAGCAACTAAATGTGTCTTTCACAATGGCTAATGCAGATGTTCTACTAATATGATTGCAAAGGGAAACCTACTGCTCTCGTAAAAGAACACTGCTTAGTGTCTGTAGTTTGCTAAAGATTATGCGAACAAGCCCTGATCTGATTGCAGTCCAGTAGAAATGTTTTGGAAGGACATAAATCAAGCAGTTTATGTAATGGAATGTCCAGCATATCAGAGTTGATTTTTTTTTCTGTATGGAGGAAATGACTAAAATATCTCCAAGGCTGATTAACAGATACTGGAAACATTTAGTTGCAGTTATTGCAAGGGGGTCACACCACATACTAAATGTTTAACTGCTTTTGTAATAGTAATACAATGCATGCTTTTCGAAATGCGATATAGTGTTTAACTTTAAATTGCTGGAGCACAAGGAAATCCATCATAATAAGTAGTTCTTTTTTCACCTCAATTGTTCAAATACACAATTTAGAGTAATGTTTAATTATTCATAGCTAGTCTTTGGGCAAAGTCAGTGTAAGAATCGTCTTGTCCACAAATCTGCTTTAAGTAAAAAAGGTTTAATTGAATTCTGGTCTTATGCTTAGACACATTACTATGGGTCTGTTATATATAACATATCTACTTTTGCTGCAGTGCTCCAGTTCATGTGAGGGAGGTTTCCAGAGAAGAGTTGTGGTGTGTCAGGACTCAGAGGGTCGCGGCATTAATTATTGTGATGAGAGAGTCAAGCCCAGTGAAACAAAGAGCTGTGACTCAGGACCCTGTCCCCTGTGGAACTACGGTATCTGGGGAGAGGTTAGTGCTTATACAGACACTGTTGTTTGAATTTGTCATTTTTTCCCTCTCCATAACCAAGTTAACTCTTCAAAAAATGAACATCTAAACTATATGAATTATATTAAAATTACAACCAATGACAAAACTATATGAAACTATTACACTAGACTCATCCATGTTTTAACTTGACAGTGTTTATGAGTAACAATAAGAGTTTTCCAATTCAGCTGATAACTACAATAGTATGTAACCATAGAGTTGGTAGTACATGGACGTGGACTTCGGTAGCTTAGTGGTTAATGTACTGTACTGTAGACAGGATGGTCCAGGATTCAAATCCTGCCTCTGCCAAGCTGCCACAGTTGGGTCCTGAAGCAAGGCCCTTAACTTGCTTGAATTGTAAGACTCTAATTGTAAGTTGTAAATCGCTCTGGATAAAGGCGTCTGCTAAATGCCGTAAATGTAGTACACCAATTTAAAATAACACTAACAATGTTGGGATTACGCAGAGCCCCTCTTTTAACCACACTGTTATTTTAATATTTGCCTTCATCTGATGGATTGGTTGATAGGCTGAACCTGGAAAATTATGGTTGCAAATGCAAATTATTTGGTTAAATTGACCAGATAACATTTTAACACTGTTTTGAGTGTACTCTCTGTATAGACTTCTCTTTCTTTCCCACTTTAGTGTAGCCAGACATGTGGTGGTGGCCAGAGGACACGATTAGTGGTGTGCCAGCGTCCAAATGGGCAGAGACTGAACGAGCACAACTGTGATATGCTCGACAAACCTCCTGATATAGAGCAGTGCAACATTCAGCCATGCCAAGGCAGTGCTTCCTGGCACAGGCGACCATGGAAGCCGGTACGATAGAATTTTATGTTACTTACATTCTTGCATCTTTCCATGTGCCAGTCCAACTTTTTACTGTGACACATATGCCTGCATTCACTGATATCTTGGCACACTGAGAAGAATGATGTTTTGTGTTTGTCTGTTATGAATGTTGAAGTAGTTTATATTCAGCTGGGTTTCTGCATTTGTGGAGCCACAATTCAGTACAACTGTGATAAGCTATTTTTACTATAACAAAAAACAGTTTACAAATTTAGGTTAGACCTGTTTTATTTGTTTGTTTGTTCTTTTGAACCTTACTACATGGACTACAGCAGTGCAGGTTCTGGTTCAGACATTTTAATCCCCAATGGACAAGAAAATTAAGTTCTTTCATGAGTAGATAACATTTGATTTGGCTCTTGCCCACCCAAGCAGCTCCCACATTACCATGGTGCTGATTAGTCTGAAAGTGCAGTTTCCCACTGGGCATCATTATAAACACGTGCATCCAATCTGTTTTAAATGCAAGATACAACCATATGGGGGAAAAACTTTGGTTTTAACCTACATGTTTTGTTGACTTCATATTCAAAAAGAATTTAACATGGCCTTTGCAGGGAAAAATGAACTGTGACACATTTATGGAAAAGTTAAATTGTAAGACCTATTTTTAAGTGGGCAATGACAAACATTAGTATACATATTTGGGTACATTTCCAGATATGGGCTATTGATGTCTGGGAAGGAACAAAGGATATTTCATGAAATTACAAATAATTCAAGTCATATTTATTTTCAGTGCTAGTGTGACATTGTTGTGGTGCACCTTGTAATCAGAGAACACAGTGTATATTTGTGCATAAGAGTTTTATGTTTATGCACGGTAACAGATGATTGTTACTGTATGTTGTATGAGTATCTTTGTACAGTGATTTGTGTTAAAGTTGATCAGTTTTCAATATTAATATTTAATATTTTTTCACTGGTGCTGTTGGTCACATTAAATCATAATGAAGCAGGGCAGTGCAGTGGTGCTGGTTTTGCTAACTAGTTCCATTGTGGATTAATAATAGCATTTAAAAGAATAATGATGCTTAAAATACTTTTTTTAACGTTTTATTTAATGCAATGTATAAAAACCCTAAGTGACTGTATGTAGCAAAATAAAGCACCTCACTATTAGGGAATATAATTCTTTGCAAACATTGTTTTATTGCTATAAAAATACAACAACATTGACTGGGTAACTAACCAGAACAACAGCTAATATTGCAAATTTGAACAAAAAAGGCACGTATATATGTACAATCATTTCAACAAGCTATGCAAGTGCAAGCAGTTTTGAAATCTGAGCACATTAGTATTTTGTATTTAGAAGGTAGAAGCTTTGGTGAGAGATGGCATTCAAATATGTACAGATCATTTTGACTATTTTTTATTACAGGCTAATTTGAATTAGAAATATAAAGAAGTTCTCATCCCCTTTCTTGTAATTAATTAGCAAATCAAAATGATTAGAATAACCGTTTAGTAAATTATTATAGTTTGTCATATATTCATCTGATCCTTACTATCTAAATTCATTACAGCATCTTAGTTTTTATTCCCCTAACCTACTATTTTAGGTGAGCTCTGATCTTGGGGGAACCTCTTGTGAGAGTGGCTACTTTAGGCACTTTGCCCCATTGGAAACAGGATATAGCCCTCAGGATCACCTTGGGCCTTTGCTTCCCAGTACAGGTATGACAGAGTCCCAACATAATCACTGGTGAGGTGGACTTGCATGCTGCAGCTCAAAACCAACTAAAACCTTGGCAGAGTGGTGGCGAATGGTGCCGAACCACAATGGTTTATATTTAGTTGAGATGCAGGATGTGCAGTACACACAATCTTATAGTTTCTTGGGCAGCTATGTTCTTCCAAAAAGTATTCTGTGCCCTCAAAATGGTTCTTCCAAAATCTACATAGCAATCATCACTCACCATCCAGTTTTATGTATGCATTCTAACAGTCATTGTCTCATTTACATTACATTTATTGTACAGTATTGTATCTCTAAGAGCAACATTTGTGACTGTAAATGAGCCACTCTAATCCTGACCTAGCTGCCATTGTCCCAGTGGTATTAAGTCACTTGCTTCAAAGTTGCTGGAATAGACAGCTACATGGTGTAACTGCAATTGAGTTTTTTGGGAGCTGTTGTCTTCTTACTCTTACAGATTGTCTGTGTGGGAGTATGTTAATCATTTTTTCTTTATTTAAGTTATGTAACAGGCCATGTTTATCAAATAATGTATTTAATATTACTTGCCTGACCAGCTCTGAGTGCACTGCAAGCAGTAATTCATTGTGTATTCAGTTAGTCTGGAGAACACTTTGAAAATATTTGCTCCTCAAATGTCATAAAATGACTAAACTGTAAGTGTTACCTGTCTACATAAATGGAAAATACCCCTCTTCAATCACATTCGGGTCATTTGGTGGATTTCTACTTTTTGTTCAGTTATCATTTCTGAAGGAAATAATTCAAGACCATAGTTTATTTCCAGTGTAACAAGGAGGATTTTTTAAATGTTAAATTTTCTCATGTTTGATCATCTTGTGCATCTGGTTATATGTCAGTAATCTTATGTTATTTTCTTGTATTTTTCTGTCTATTTATATCTACAAATAGCTCAATATATCTGCATTGTGCAGGATTTGTAGATAACCCATCAGCCAGCCATGGTGGGTACATTAATGGTTTGAGCATCCAAGGGTCACTGTGGTCCTAATCCTTGCAACTCTATATCTACAAATATGTTTACACGCAGTCTCACATATTAAAACAAAGTTTAAGTTTTGTAAGCGGCTGCAATTTAATTAGTTGTTAGTTCTTAATGAATTAATTAATTAGTATAATGATAGATGCATACACACACACACATACACACACAAAAGCAAAGTAGCAACCGGGGGGGAACTCACATGCGTCAGTGTGAAGGTACGAAATAAGAATCATCGGCATTCATAATACTTAATAATCTGTGCAGGGAGTGTTCATTGGAACCTTATGCTATTGCTTAATGTTCACCATGATCATAACAAAAGTAATGGACTGCTGAATGAAATGGACGCAGTAAAATCCAAACCATAAAAAGCATTCTTGGAATCCAATCTTGTATGGAGAAAACATCTAGTGTTGCAATGGTTGTGATTTTTTAGTCATTTATTTTATACACTCCCAAGAGAAAACATCAATTCCAAATTATTCTTAGGTTTTGGTTGATGCATGTGTAACTGATTCGTATAATCGGTGATGCCAAAATGCATTTGGTTAGAGACTTAACAAGCTTTAATAAAAGTAAATGCAGACTTCGCTGTACATCTGAGTATGTTTTTATTGTACATACAGTGGGGAAAATAAGTATTTGAATCACTGCTGATTTTGTAAGTTTTTCCACCTACAAAGAATGGAGAGATCTGTAATTTTCATCACGGATATACTTAAACTGTGAGAAACTAAAGAAGAATGTAAAACAATCCAGAACATCACATTGTATGATTTTTAAATTATTAATTAGTATTATATTGCATAAAATAAGTATTTGATCACCTACCAACCAGCAAGAATACTAGCTCTCATAGACCTGTTAGTTTTTCTTTAGCAAGCACATTCTGCACTCATTACCTTTATGAAAGACACCTGTCCACACACTTAGTCAATCATACACAACCTCTCCACCATGTCCAAGACCAAAGAGCTGTCTAAGGAAATCAGGAACAAAATTGTAGACCTGCACAAGGCTGGGATGGGCTACAGTACAATAGGCAAGCAGCTTGGTGAGAAAGCAAAAATTGATGGCGCAATTATTAGTGGAAGAAACAAAAGATGACTGTCAATCTTCCTCGGTCTGGGACTCATGCAAGATCTCACCTTATGGGGTTAAGATGATTTAGAGAAATATGGGAGGACCTGGTCAATGACCTGAAGAGAGCTGGAACCACAGTATCTGGATGATGGTCAGATAAGAACAATATAGAACTTTTTGGTATGAAGTCCACTTGCAGTGTTTGGATTAAGAAGGATGAGAACAACCTCAAGAACACTGTCCCAACCATGAAGTATGGGGGTGGAAGCATTCTACTTTAAGGGTACTTTTCTGCAAAGGGGTCAACCATATTGAAGGGAGAATGGATGGGGTTATGTATCGTGAGATTTTGGCCAACATCCTTCTCCCTTCAGTAAAAGCATTGAAGATGTGTTGTGGCTGAATCTTCCAGCATGACAATGAAATGAAACACACAGCCAGGGCAAGTAAGGAGTGACTCCATAAAAAAACATTTCAAGGTCTAGCCAGCCTTCAGACGTGAACCCAATAGAAAATCTTTGGAGAGAGCATAAACCCAATTTTGCACAGCAAAAGCACCAAAACCTGAAAGATCTGAAGATGATCTGTATGGAGGAGTGGGCCAAAATCCCTGCTGAAGTGTGTGCAAACTTGGTCAAAATTCTGGTTTAAATTCATTTTTTCTTTTGTATCAAATACTTAATTTTAGACTCTGCCTCTCACAGCTGTAGGGTATTTACAGTAAAAATTACAGACCTCTCTATTCTTTGTAGGCGGGAAAACTTGCAAACTCGTCAGTGTAGCAAATACTGTATGTATGTAAATGCATGGATTGATGGTGCTAGAGCCACACCTAACGTATTGGTTATTGGCTGGCTTTACCTTGACAAATGGAACAGTGTGTTGGTGCAAACAATTAACATGCTTGCCTCACAGTGCAGGGGATCCCAGGGTCGATCCCAACGTTGGGCTCTGCTTATGTAGAGTTTGCATGTCCTCCCTGTGTCCTGTCTTATTTCTGATACTCTAGTTTCTTCCCACATTCCAAAAACATGTGTTAGGATAATAGGTTGCGCTAAATTTTCCCAATAGGACCACGTCTTATGAGTAGCAATGTAACCTTGTTCCTGTTGAATGAACAGGCATTGGTGTTGATGTGACGTTCAGTTAAATAAATAAATTAAAAATAAAATAAACAAACAAAAACAGCTTCAACAAGGATGTGTATTCATTATATTACAGTATTTTACAATTCATGCAAAGTAATTCTGAAGACAATTGTAGGCATTGTTACTCTTCTTGTAGTCATGACAACGCATTATTAATAATAATTAATTAAAGGATCAACATATATACTGCATTTATGAACATGAATAGAGCAGACAATCATAGCAATGACAGTGATATTTGGAACTAATTCCTGGTCATATTCATTCATATTCATATTTTTATTCCCACTTAAAGTCAATCTTAGACAATGTAAAGCAGATTAGTCTTAGATCTAATGATTTGTTATAATTACAGATAAACCAATTGAACCAACTATACTCCTTACAAAAAAATTAGGGGATTCTTTTAAATGATCCCATAGTGAAATATAAAATAATAGAATCATTATGCATATTCCCTCTAAACCAACTTGAACATGGTGCAAGGTATTTGCTAATGATAGTCATTAGAGGTTAATTAGGTATTTTAGATTAATAGAACTTTTTACATTGAATCACCAGTAGCATGCCACATCAGAAATTAAAATTACATAGACAATGCAACATTTTCCAATCTTCACCTGTCTAGATTTGGTGATACTATGCCCTTTGTATTCTTAGATTTGAAGATTTACTTAATCTAGGATATTTTGTATTATGAAGTTGCATTAGTGATAATGGTTTCTCATTTCTAACAAATATTGCACTCATTACATCTGCACTGTCTGGTGGGCTTGAGATAACAGTATAGTTGCAGAAAGTAGTAACCACGGCTGTAGCCAACCCCTCATCCCATATTCACCTGTAGCATGTTGGATGAAGAATTAATTAAATGTATCAATATTAATAAAATACAAATAATGCTAAAACTTCTAGATTACATAGAACACTGCTGTGGAGTTGCACTGATTTGACATGTTTAATTATTAATTAAACATCTATAAAGAAAATATACTAAGTTAACTATGGATTGGCCAATCAAGGATACTTCTGCTAATACATCTAAAGACACCACCCACATAGTGTTTGACCAGTTCATTAGCTGTACCTCAGAATGCAATGCAAACCATGTTATGTGCCCTGTAATGTCGTTTTGCAGTTTTTGTTTATTCAGCACCTGTAATACATTAATAGTGTTTAGTCTATTTGGATATATCCCTGTATGCATGTGTGTATGACTGCGTTTCAGGAGTGGGTGGATGGATGAGTGAGTGAGTGAGTGGGCCCCACACTTACATTCAGCTGGCCGCCCCTGTGCACCTGGAGAAAAGAATGAATTTAATAAACAAACCTCGTCTGGATTTTATTCATTCAACCCCTTGTTGTTGCATTATTTCAACGTAAGCTTCTATGAATTTTATTGGCATTTTAATCACAATATCATGGTTATGTTAGTCATAATGTGCATGCATTTCATGTTGAACAATGCAACATAATGCAATACAAAATGGACAGAAGTATACATGACTTCAGACACAGTGAGTTGGCTGAATCTTAGTGGTTTACATTAGTGTACAAATGGCATAGTGAAGGCAGTCGTTGGTCAGCAATTTATTTTAGTTTAAGTTTTGAAACTTCTGCCATTGCCTTGTCAAACAGAACTTATTTATTATTCCAAAAGAGATCACACAGGCAATGTGATCAAAACAGGATATGGGATTTGTTCTCTGTTATTTGTGTACAAATAACTTGTGTTGTGTGTTTGTTTTGTGTTTTGTCAAAGTTCCCCAGCGTTGAATCATCAAAAAGAATCTGACTTCAGTCAAAACCTGGTGAAATATTTCAGTATTTGTAGGCTTTTTGATGTTGGTGTAGGTTACTATATACTCACTGACAAAAATAATAACTCACCAAGAAGGAGTTGCTGTAATCTAATTAAACATTATATGTGTGAATGTAATGATGAAATGATTACAATATTAGAGCATAAGGATAAGCTTACTGGGGAAAACCGTACAATTGGAAGGAGGGACTAGTACCCAGTTTGGCCATCTCTAGTCTGGATAGCCTGGTTGTGGATGGAGAAATGCTGTAGTATATGATGGATCCTCAGAATTACACCAACAGTTGGGGGATTATCTTGGGTATATTGAAGCATATTATAGGCCTTCATACTCAAACTCAATGACTGCCAGATCCAAAGCAGAACCTGGATTTGTTGCTAAAGATTATATGGTTCCACTACAAATGGAGGCACCGGTGGCTGGCTGTCAATGGCAGGACATGTAATGGGTACTGTGGTAACAAATCAGGAAATGTTCCAGGCAGAAGTAGGGTGTGTAGCGAAAGTGCCACCTGTGCCTGAATGGCAGACGATTAAACTCTGGGAGCTGGTTGTGCTTATCGGTGAATCAAACAAAACTCTCTAGTGGTGGTCTCTCTGGTCTGCCCTCACAGTACCACTGGCCCCAACACCCCATAACAGCTATGTTACAACAGCTCAAGATTTGAGATAATTATTCTAAATGACCAGCTTGCTTCTCTTCGCCCAATTTAGCACCGCCTCTCATAGTCAGCTGGGCTAAAAGTTTACGAGTGCATTGCAGAGGCATATCTAGCAGTCAATGATTTGTCACCAAGAGACAACCCAAAAGTAGCCACCCAAAAGTAGAGTCATTTTATAGGGTAAGCACTTTTACGGCTTCATGTGGCAAGATTCAGTGGAAATAGCATTCTTGTGACAAGATCAAGTGTCTAAGACCACACCTGTAATTATTTACATATCTGTCTGAGACAAAACTACAGTGGCCATTTCAAATTTATCCTAAGAAAAGCATGACCTCTTGTTTTATATTGCCACGTTTAGCTTTATCTAGGAGACCTTAAATCTTGTCAGCATTACTGCAGACTATGTTGAGTTGGAGCTCTGCTAAAGAAAGCCTTTTTGTGACTCTCTTTAACGGTTAATTTGAACTTTAATACAATTGTAGTGGACTGTTCCATTGCTGTAGCAGACTGATCATCCATTTAATTGTTTACCAAGAAAATCAAAGAGCACTTCCAGAAATCGAAATTGTGGTTCTGCCAAGCTGTCACTGTTGGGTTCTTTTTCATTTAATACCCAAGTGATGAGCAGTCAGAGAAGTGAGAAGTCAGTAACAGTAAGCGCCAGTGAAATTATTTGTATGTGGATGCATGTGAAAAATTGCCTTTGTTTAGTGAAAAACAATATATTATTGCAAAAGCTTTCTCAATATGACTTACAGCTTCAAAAAAAATGTATTTTTGGGCATATTCAGATCTAAAGTAACATTCTGTAGTGTGTCTTAGGTCTACTGATCAAAGTTTGGTTTCAGTGCTGCATTCTAGGATTAAAACCTGTTAGATTGGAGGGCAGTTGCAATTATATACTACTGTAACAGTTTTTTCCATTATCTATGCAGCTACCTGTTAGTACTTCTATTTGAAGTGCAAATGTGGTGTACATATGGAGAGGAAATTCCAGCCTGCCTATATATGACTTATCATATATCTAAACCTCTTTCAGTGCATGATAGGAGTTCCAATGCTGCCCATCACAAAACAAAGCAAAGTGTGGGCTTTTCCCATTTGGCAATTTTAGTAAATATTGTTTTAACACTGATATTCTGAATATATTGAACAGCATGTGTTGCCAAAGTACCCTCAAAACTATATATTACTTGTTTTAAAGCACCAGAAAATCCAAAATGAAGCTAAGTAAATACAGCATCCGACTTCAGCAAAGATGAAGGAAAAAACACTCATTTTATGGACATCATTACCAATTACATGTCCATAAAAGAATAAATAAAGAATGCTCTGCTTGGAGGAATGTGTTAATGATACACATATGGAACAGGTGTTAGGATTCTGTGAGGCCTGTTGTCCTTTTATTCTGTCATCTCTCATCTGTGCTAGTCTTAAGTGAACAAATAAGCCATTGTTAGAGCACATACAGGATTGTGTAGGAGAATAACTACTACTTGAAGTATAATGGAAAATTCCTTCATGTGGCATGCAGTATAGTTTATTTATAATTTACAAAAGTTAGCTTTAGTTACCTTTTGTTGAAAATGTTTTGAAAATACTTTTGTGATGCCATCTTTGCATTGAGCCTTCAAAAATATAATTTTTTGCTACATTTTTAATTCAGAGCGCAACAGATTGTTACAGTGCACTATTTGTTTGTTAATACATTACATTTACAGTAGATGCTAATGTATTGGTCTTGCAGATATTTTGAAAATTATACAAATGTTACCTGTTAGGAATTCCTTGATGACTGCTGGATGCAGTGTTTATCTGTGGATGATGTTAATTGCCATAGCCACAAAAGACAAAAGACTTCCATTTTCATTCTTCAATAAACACTTCCAGAATGTCCTTTACATTCTTGTAGCCAGTTGGTTTGCCAGTTGACACTTTTAATGCATTTGATTTTCATTTTCATTTTCATGCAGAAAATTTCTGGCACTGAGATAAAAGGTGATTTATGACTTAATGATAGATGGAACAATGGTTAGACTGCCACTTAAGGAAGCAATAGTTCTCTGTACTAATCTGACCATTGTGGTTGTTGGGTGATTTGCGAGGCTGTAGCTTATATCATGATCCATTCTTATCAGCTGCTGCCCTGGTCACTGCTCCAGCATCAGGTTTTGTTTCTCCTGCAAAAGAAGGTTTCTTCACAGAAATATACCACACAGTAAACAAGTACCAATACCACAGTCTACATAAATTACCAGACACAATTTTCAAAATCGCAATTGAAACAGTTACTGTTAGCAACAGTTAATTTACTTAACAGTTAACAAACTTAATCTTCTTGAATAACATCTTACGTGTTTGAAGAATATGAATTCGGATGATTGTCCACCTGGAAGATTCAGTAATTATGTGTAATCTGGCACATGCAGTCTGAGACTTATTTAAATGTTCTGATATTTCAAGCAGCCCACAGTTGACAGGTACCCTAGTGGTATTCCAGGGGCTTTTGGAAAAAAAAACAATTCCACAAACCCTCCACCATACTTATCAGTGGTCATCAGAATGTTTTTAGTGCAGCAATAAGTTTTTTTTAATGAGAAACCCACCTTGAGCTGTTCAGTCCATGTCTCAGTAGTGTTCAGCAAACTCCACGTGTTTACATTTGTTGTTAGATAACAAAAAAGGCTTTTACTAGGTAAGCCCAAATAATCTTTTGACAGGGAGATGGTGTCTAATGGTAATTTTAGAAACATAGTGACCCCAGGCTAGTAACTATATTTTTTTAGCTATTCCCTGACTTATTCATTCGTGTTTTCTAATGTTTTTGCCATATTGAAGAATGAGAAAGATAATTTGACCTTTGTGTCAGCTCATATACTCCAGTGAAACATTAAGTCATGGATTGCTGCTTGACAGTTCATATATACTTAAAAAGTACTTTAAAAAGTTTAATGTAAATGGAAAATGCAGGTTACATTTTGCTTCTAAGAATTTCTACTATTATATGCTTTTTTCCCTCTTAAAATGTTGTTTTTACTCTTACCAAATGCACTTGATATTCCTGTATTTTTATGTGAAACAAATTTTGTACATGGTAAATAACTTACCACTGGTTTTACTTTCGGGTGGTTGTGGAAGGGACTGTGGGTGAAAAAAGTACTGAATAAGGCAGTATTGAATATATCAAACTATTCCAGCACCTATTAGAATGTAAGTTTACCTGAGGAATAATTCTGTTTTTGTATAGCCTGCACCTACTCTTACCCCCACTCCTTAAATTGATGCTATAAATTATAACTGCACAATTCATCTAGTTTTTGCTTAATGTGTTGCCAGTTTTGATTGTGTGTAATGTGACTGGCTACATGGCCATTTGCCAAAGTATGCTTATAATTTCAAAGCAGTCCATTCTCATCAAGTGAGGATCAAAGAGCAATTGTTTGTTTGAAATTGTGTTTGATTTAAGGTTAAGAATTCGCCTTACCTATGCCTGTGTTTGACCCAAAAGTGCTGTTTTTAGCATGTGTGATGTGAACTGCATTCAGCCTTTTAGCATTTAATTTATTGTTCATTAAATATTTCTTATTGATTATGACTTATTGTTCTTTAATAAGCTTCATTTTTTATGTCTGTCTTGGTCTATAGTTTTTGCCTTTTTATTATGACACTATGAATAGTCCATAGCAGATTTTCATTGTTATCTACACTCATTATACTACTCTAGATAACTTTGCTACACAAAACAGACCCCTTCTCTGTTTAAGAATGTGTTTGCTTCATACACACAGAATGTTGATAGTGGTCCAACTTAAAGTCCACTAACTCTGCTTACAATTATCTTGTGACCTAAATTTTGATACTATGCTTTAAACCGTCAAGCCTACAAAATATTCTACTCAAAAGAAATGGCTAAATTCTCCTCTAGTTGCTTTCACATACGGCACATGTGGACTATACCTTTCCAAGATTCTTTCTCTGAAAAAAAAAACCTCAATGTTTCTCCCAGTGAACACATACTGCAGCAAGACTGAAGTTCTGAATCCATCCAGTTTTGCATTCTTATACAGATGCATGCTAACTTCATTAATATCCTATACCAGACATAACACTTTTAGATGTTTATTTTCATATTTTTTCCAGGAGCTGACAATGCACATGTAGTGATTTACTGCTTCACTATATAGTGTCCAAATTTCAAAACTTCTAAACTTAACATTAACTTAAAACTTATATTTAATAACATCTAAACAGTTAATGAACAGATATGACTTATCAAATCATCAAAGTGAAAGTTACCATATTAATAATGTAATGCTCTGTAGCTTAGATAAAATGCCTAATCTTAAAAGAAACCTCTACAGGATTGTATTCCCAAACATAAATAAACTACCTATAGTAAAATATTGCAGGATGTGTATTTATTCTATGCTTTCAGAATTCAAATATCATTACCCCACCTGCTAATAAAAAATGTACTTCTGACTGTATGTATGCATTACCTAACAATTATGATTTATAATATTACAGTACATTATTAGACTTTTCGCTCATTATGATTGAATTCCACATACCTTAACTGGAGTAGTACAGGAGAATATGGAACCCCATTGGTTTCCTCTTTTCTCTCTAGTACACTGATGCTGTGCAGCACAGTATTCATCAGCTCTCCTTGCTCTTCTGTGGTAGATTAGCTACTACTAGTCCCTACTAGTCCCTACCCTACGTCTGTGATTTCCTCCTCGCCTTGCGCTCTCATTTGTTACAGAGTTGAGGTTGGGCTTAAACACTGGCCCCCACCTCACCCCTCATCCTCATAGATGTATTTGTTCAGACTTGGATCTGTTCCTGTGGTTGGACTTGAGCAGCACTATCATGTTTGATGTGAGCAGGAGGCTTTTGCCTGCATGTCCAGGATCAGTCATTTAGCAAAGTGCACTTTGATGTGCTCTGTCGGTAAACCTAAGCTCTGTCTTTAACATGCCTTTGTAATTGCTTTGTTTATGATGGAGTCTGGTAGTGTCTCTCTGTGTGTGAAACTGGCTTAAGCTTCCCTGTGCACTTGAGAGAAAAAAAAATAATGGGCACTGCTATGGCACAGTCTTTTAGCGCTGCAGCAACAAGCTTTGCTTGATTAAACATGTATCTCTTTTCCTATTTCCAATTTTTTGTGTATTTTATAAATTGTCCCATGAAGAGGATTTTCATGTTTTAGTACTATTTCCTTAATGACAACTAGTACATCACGAGACGTTAAGGATTGCTACTGTCTGCCATGATTTGTGTATCTGAGATCAGTCTAGAAAACAAAAGCTCCATTATGTGTAGTTTTCAGGTTTGTAAATATGTTAAGTGGATAAGTAGAAGGCTATGCTCTTCTTGTGTATCCTAAGCCAGGATAAATGCATTTAACAATTCTGTAATTACCATATATCCTTATAAACACAAAAAGGAAAGAAGATTTAATTTACTTTCTTAGAGATCTGTCCTTGTGTCTCTTGCAGTGGTTTATTTTTTTTCTAAGATGGCTATTATGTGTTTTATCCATGTCTATTGAAACCAGATGAACACATTCAAAGTTTTAAGACCTCTACCTCACCTTGCCTCTCCCATAGGAGAGCACGTTTGTTTGATTGTAACCTCCTGTTCACAGTACATACATGCAGGGAAGTTAAATAATTCAAGCTGATTCAAGTGTTACTTGAAAACAATTATTTGGACAGATGGATGCTACATGAAAAGTAGGGACAGTCTAGTTAGGTTAGTTAAGTCACAGAAACAGTCAAATACATTTGAAATGTGGGTTAAGAATATTTGTTCACATTCATGTAAATTTTTGATGCATTGCAAAACAGAGATTGTGATCTATTCTACACCCTGAACAGTAGACAGGATTTTGTTAAGATCTTGTGCATACAGCTTACAGTTTTTTAAGTAATTCCATATCAGGTACATTGTTTGCAGACATACAGTGGGGCAAAAAGTCAGCCACTGAATGTGCAAGTTCTCCTACTTGGAAGCACGAGAGAGACAAAAAATTCCATGAAATCACGTTGTAGGATGTTAAAATAATTTATTTGTAAATTATGGTGAATAAAATAAGTATTTTGTCAATAAAAAAGTTCAACTCAATACTCTGTAACATAACCTTTGTTGGCAATGCCAGAGGTCTTCACCAGGTTTTCATAGACTAGCTTTTTGGCCCATTCCTCCATGCAGATCTCCTCTAGAGCAGTGATGTTTTTTAGGCTGGGCAATACAGACTTTCAACTCCCTCCACAAATCTTCTATGGGGTTGAGGTCTGGAGACTGGCTAGGCCACTCCAAGACTTTGAAATGCTTTTTACGGAGCCACTACTTCGTTGCCTGAACGTTGTGTTTGGGATCATTGTCATGCTAGAAGACCCAGTCACGTTCCATCTTCAACGCTCTCACTGATGGAAGGACATTTTGGCTTAAAATCTCACAATTTTCATCTAACCACATAATATTCTCCCAATCCTCTTCTGGATTAATATGGTTTGTGGTAAACTTCAGACAGGCCTGGGCATGTTCTGGGGGACACACCTGGCACTGCAGGATTTGAGTCCCTCTCGGCGTAGTGTGTTACTGACGGTAGCTTTTGTTACTTTGGTCCCAGCTCTATGCAGGTCATTCATCGGGTCCCTCCGGGTAGTTCTGGGATTTTGCTCACCATAATCATTTTGACCCCATGGGATGAGATCTTGTGTGGGGCCCCAGACCGAGGGAGATTATCAATGGTCTTGTATGTCTTTCATTTTCTTACAATTGCTCCCACAGTTGATTTAGTTTGAGCAAATACTTATTTTACACCATAATTTACGAATAACTTCTTTAAAAATCCTACAATGTGATTTCCTTTTTCTCATTTTGTCTCTCATAGTTGAAGTGTACCTATGCACTTGCACAATTAGTGGCTGACTAAATACTTTTTGGCCACTCTGTAAACTTTTATTAAATATTATTAAAACATTGATAATTCACATCTGAAATACACCATTTGCTGAATCTAACATATAAAGTGTGGGCTACCCAGCCTTTTCCACATGACTATGATTCTTACATCTGATATTCGTCTCTGTATCATCCTCCCCAGTGTTCTGTGACCTGTGGGAAAGGGACCAAGTACAGAGAGCTTGCCTGTGCATACCACAACCAGACCAAGACAGAAGAAAAACACTGTGCTCACCTTTCTCGACCCAAGACACAAAAACTTTGCAGAGCAGGACCATGTCCCACCTGGAAAACCAACAAATGGCAACCGGTGTGTATTACAACAGTCACGTGTGTTTATCTGACAGAATATAATGTGCCATTACCATTATATTAAATGATCAAAGTACAAAATGCCAAGTGAAAAATTAAAAGTAAAGAGCTAGTTAGAATTTGAAGGAGCCAACATTTCATAAAACCAAATACATTGAAAATTATAAACTGAGTCCATACTAGATAGCTGAAGGATTCCTGTGTTCTAAATCTGGAGCTAAAATTTGTTTGATGTATTGTTGTTGCTAATGCAGCATAATATATCTTGTTATGAGATACATAGTAACATGAACATAAGCAAGCAATATTAACACAGACTTTATAATTGTGGTCCCAAAATCTAAGTAGGGGGATAAAGAGGACTTTGGAAGCTGCATATATATGTTAAAAGAGGAAAGGAAAAGGTCACAGTCCTGGTGGAGCCGACCACACAGTGGAGGCGCCTGCTAGCATCTTGCAGCCCATAAGGCGTGACATACTTTCAGAGCTTGCGGTCACATCGAGGCAGAATCGTACACTCACATACACACAGCTGGTGAGCCACAAACAAAGACAATTTAGATTTACTACCAATCGCCCAGAGTAAACTACTCTAAACTCTCTCACGCTATCCATAATGGGAAGCTCTGTGGAAAGAAACGATGTGTGTATATGTATGCGAGTAAAGCAAGTGGTATCCCAGGGGTTCATTTCCTTTTTTCTTCAATTTTAACCTGAGGACAGATATAAACACAGAAAATCATGTATGGAATTGTTAAGAGGATAATGCGTGAGTGTAAAATAAGCCAAAAAACCTAATTGCCTGAGCTGACTCAGTTTCATGGTCAGTTTCCCAGGTCCAGTGGTGCCATCCTTTACTTCCCCTAGTAAGCAATCCTCTGTTACTAAAATTGTGATCTGGAAGCAATCATCCTTCTTCACATACCAACATAAACCATGAAATACACAACTAGTGCATAAAGACATGGTTTATGTCTTAACATTTATGTCTGTGTCTGACAACTACAGAAGTCCTCAAGCCCACAATTCATGACATTTAACAATCCCTAAAATTTGTATGGTCCCCTGGGGGAACTTGACTGGAAGTATAGAGATCTTTATTAGTTATATGTGTGCATACGAGTGCATGTGTATGTGCACATTTATGCATGCGTCCATGTCCATGAAAGTATTTTAATATGATATAATGGATCATGATGACTTGATGTGTGCAAACCTTAAATGATTCCCTTGATTTCCTTCAGTCATACACAATGACTAAATATTCCCAAAATGATGCACACAGAAATGAATTTCCTGTTCACTTTAGTGACTCTTAAAGTTTGGTTTGCCATCTTTGAAGAAGAAGAGCCCTAACCTTAATTCAGTTAGACAGTGGAATGCCAACAGTAAGCCATGGCAACATGTAATGGTAAAGAAAGTGGAACATTCAAATTCTGGGATAAAAAAACAAGGACTCTGAATAAGTCCATCATGCTTCCAACTACTCCCAAATCCAGCTTATATATTACATTGTGTTTCTTCTCTTAAATCTCAGTCTTAAGATCAGATACCAGTTTCAGCCCACAACTACAAAGTACATCTATAACAAAGAACATATGACAAGAACTCATGATAAGAAAGATAGTTAACCTCACTTTGTTCCCACTTCACATGTTATCCTTGTCAAAAGATTATAGGACCTTTGGCAATTATGGGACCTTGATTGTCATTGTTGATAATACTTTGGTTTACTCTAATAGACAATTTAATCTGATTTCAACAGAAACATTTGCATTGACTTTTTGCTTTGCTTGCCGTGTTGAGGCATAATAACTGTGTTATGAAGGTGCTGAAGACACAACAAGTTGGCTGGAGCAATTAGTGCTCAGCTGACATAAAAGCACAGATGACTATTGTTCTTGAACATCTCAGCCTTCCCCAGTACAAAAATAAGGATCCTCTACTTATTCAAACTACAATTATTGGCAACTCTGGTAAAGATGAGTATAAAAGTTTGTAAGAAATTCACCTGTAGGTCGATTAGCCTGATCTCCCACTTCAAAAGGAGAACAATCCAAGCATATCTGTGGGAGAGTTGCTGAAAAAACTAGCAGCTTCTCCAAAACTAACTTCCACCTCCATGCCAAAAGATTATTTGCTTGTTAGGAAAATGCTTTCCTATCATTCAACCACAAATATCAGTTTGGACTTTGCAAAATGATTTGTTAAGTTGTGGAATGAAGCTGTGACCTCGAAAATGTGGCATCGTGGACATTTATAATCAAACATGTGTAGTCATAGAACAGTGGAGAAAAATAAAATGGAATTATTAAACTACTAGTTTATTATAATTATAATACTAGAATTTATATGGTAGAATGTTTGGAGTTAAACATACTATTGTGTAATGTATAACTTTTATGCACTAGCTATTTTGGAACGGTTTTATAGCACCTGCAGTTGGAATGTCACCATCAAAAAGAAACATAATGAACTCAACCCATTGATGATAGGTGCCAGTTTATTGATTTGTACTGGTCTGTACAGCTAACAGAGCAGCCCCTTGCTGTTAGCTCAATTTAATACTTAATGGTACACCAAAGAAAGATCTCAGATCAAGGTGGGTGGAATTATTCAGAATAGCCATATAAGTAGAGCAAAACCTGAACAGCTTGTTGAATCCCAGGTTATGTATGTTAAAAAAAATTCTGGGGTGTCTGGTTCTACAGTTTTTGCATTGGAACAAACAATGTAAAAGAGCATTTCTAATAATCTGTCCCTTTTAACAGTACTTTTTATATATACTGCTCACAAAAACTAGAAAAATAAAATATCAAATAATTATAATAATTACATTTTCACCCTAATATTTGTGTGCAGTGTAATCACATCTTACAGATACAAGCTAATATCTTTCAAAATGTTATATGTGTGTGTGTGTGTGTGTGTGTGTGCGTTACAGTGCTCGGTCAGTTGTGGTGATGGTGTGCAGAAACGTGAAGTGTATTGTAGGTTGAAAGGCAAAGGTCATGTTCAGGAAGAGTTGTGTGATGCCCATCTTCGTCCCAGCAGCTTTCAGCCATGTTTACTCTCTAACTGCATTCGCTATATTTGGTCAGCCAGTGAGTGGCAGGAGGTAAGTGTTGCAGTTTCCATTCCATTCCAATTGTATATTTATGTTATTTATATATGTTATTGATTGTGCCATCCACCGTATGATTTGTTTTCCCATTCGGGACTGGCTCCTCTCAAAGTTCCTTTCTCTGGGTTGTTAATTTCTGTCTAGTGTCAGCTTTATGTATGCTTTGCAATAACGTCTGTTCTGAAAAGCACTATGTAAATAAACAGAACTTCTTAAATCAGGCCTACTTCTTTTGGTTATTGTGGAATCACTATACAATATATCATTAACATGAGTTAATGACTTGCCAAACACTTCATATAGTGAGTATTCGTTTCAAAATGTGAATCAGTATTTTCTTATACTAATTTTAACACTTTGCACTTGACCTAATAAAAATTCCCATAAGACACAATTTACCACCTGGTTACAGTTTTATGTATATGGCATTTGCATAGGCTGCACATCTCAGATTGTTGGCTGGTTCTTTTAAACTTCAAAGGTATAAGAAGAAGGCCACACACCATCATCTGCTCCTGGGTGCATTCAGACATGCACGAGTGAACCCTCCTCAGGCCTTTCACACAAAGTGTACACATTTTTGGAAAGCAATTTAATTTTATTGTCTAGAGTAAGCTCTTATCTAATCATTATCCTAAAATGGCTGCCTGATTTAATTAATGGAGAGCATACCATGTCTGCACAAGGGAAAATTCTTATGAAACGCTTAGAGGCATTGTTGGAGATTATCCCGGAACCGCCCATTGAGAATGACTGCGTGAGAGGAGTTAAGAATAAAGAAAGGATAAGGATTACAGTGACGAACAAAGCTGATGATTCATAGATACAAGATGGAGACAAAATCACTTCACCTTCACAGCACATGTGAATGGAAAATCATATAGTCAATAAATCACTGAGAGTACAATCATGCCAATCGATACTTATACTGAAATGTAAATAGTTTATAACAACAGTTAGCTAGCTAGTTTGCTAAATTAGTATTGCTTACAGTGTGTTAAAATAATTAACATTCATAAACATAATTAATGCTCAGGCATAAGAGTCTGCTAAGTAATATAATTGTGAATATGTTTTACAGGTTTGGCTTCTGTGAATTATATTCTGATACTGCTGATATATACTGCTCATTTATTTATTTATTGGCAGTTAGTTAGCAAGCCTATCATTAATGGATAGCAAAATTGCTAAGCGACATTTTGAAGTTTTAATTTTTATGGATCCTGGTATTATAAAATGGATCCTGGTAATACAAAAAGTTGTGAGGGGCTCTGGCAAGCATAAAGTCAATTTTCAATTCCTGCTTTTGCCAGAACCCCTCACAATTTTCTGGACTAGACACTTTATTGAGATATGTGATCATTTTGTTTAGAATAATATTCCACCAAGATTAATGAAAATACAATGAACAAAAATCAAGAATTTTATACCCCAAAAAATTTATTCCTTGACTCATATTTTTTTGTGTGTGTAGTGTAATGCTACATGTGGAGGGGGCATGAAACATAGGATCATCCAGTGTGTGGACGAAGGAAGGAATCCTGTTTCTGAGAGCCAGTGTGACCCATCATCCAGACCTGCTCTTAATCAGCCCTGCATCAGTGCCCCCTGCCAGTATGTCTGGGTAACTACAGCCTGGACACAGGTACAGTAGCTACTGTATAATATATTGCTATTATTGTTCATCTGTGCAGTGAACACACAATAAATGTGATTTAATTAGTGTTGTAAAGCTTCACTAAAGACTAAGACTATGTGCACATATGGTGCTTTAATGCTTATTTGTTTACTATCCTTAGATTTTAAGCAAACAGGGTGAATTAATGTTGGCATAACTGACAGCACAGGGTGCAAGTTGAAGAGTTCAGTGCACACTTTAGATATGAGAGTAAACCAAACCCATGCCATAGGAAGGTGGGAGAAAAGAGAAGTACCCAGCGAAGGCCCATACAGACATGAGGAAACTGCATGCAACTCCACACAGACTTCTTGAGTTGTGAGGCAGAGCCACTGTGCCATCTGCATTTATTTGAAATTTATCTTATGTCTCTATTTACAATATTGCTTATGTTGTTCATTTTGTCTCCCGTGCCTGATGTGAGAGGCAGTTGATGTTTAGAGTCTTTTAAAATTATATATATATATACTATTTACTATAAAACACAAAAGTTAAATAACATGGTCTTAGTTTGTGCCATGGAAAAAAACAATTTGTAAACAATTAAGCTCCAAAGATGTTTCATTTAAAACATATTACTGTGATGTCTGTGGTCAAGCATTTGTCACATCACATAGCTAGCAAACCAAGAATGTTATGTGTCATTTTTTTTTGCAGATGATGTAATGCGTATGTGTTGATAATTGATCTCACATGTGCAGCTGATATTCAAGTGTAATCATTTCTGTCTGCACGTTTATGTGTGAATGGTTTGGATTTCATCACCATTATTGCTTGTTCAGAAATGTGCAGCTGTACCTGTTTAACAAGTAATGTTGTGTATCACATGCTTTGCTGGGTGCTTATTTGCATTAAAGTAAGCCTGGAAACCATTATATCTTGTTGATTATGGCTTGCACTTTACACATGCATGCATTTATAAGGACATCTTTATGTGTTTTAGTGTTCTGTAAGCTGTGGCTCAGGTTACCAGCACAGGATGGTTTCATGCTCTACAGTGCCCTACGACTGGGACCTAAAGGTTACTGGTGTCCAGTCGTACGCTCAAGTTTTGCCCACAGGATGTCCAAAGTCTATGCCACCCAACATCAGGCCATGCCAGTTCCCAGAATGCCCAGTGCCTGCATACTGGAAATCTGGGCCGTGGGGCAAGGTATGTGAGGGTGTTGTGTGCTGATCTGTGTTTTTATTACTTCTGTGTTCATGTCACCTATATAAAAGCTATAACCTTATAGTATATGCAATAATAGTAGTCTATTTATTACATTAATGATGTTATGTGTTATAATGTGAAGACATTGCGTCTTAATTATTAATTTTTCCATCGGGACCAGTTATAACTATTTCCCTATGCTTTTACTTAGTGTTCTCAGACATGTGGTGCTGGGGTGATGGAGAGGACAGTAGAGTGTCTCAGTGATAAACATCTACCTTCTGAAAACTGCTCTCTGTCTAGCCGGCCTCCAACCCAGACTGCTTGCCAACAGAGACACTGTCAGTATGCTTTACAGTTATGTTTTGTTCATTGAATAGCAACTTGTCTAAATGAGGATGCAAATCACTTCTGAATTTATCCAGATTCTACTTTTAAAATACCTAGTAATTCAATTCCTAACTCATCCAGGCATAGTCCAGTTGTTTTACCTATGTACAGTTCTGTTAGCATAATATTGTGGTGCCGCAGACATTCTAAGCTGTTTCAGCTCTCTACCATTTTCAACCTTCTCTTATATTTTCTTCCTCACATCTTCTCTTGTGTGTCTGTAAGGTTCTGAAACACTGTCTAGCAGGTGTGTCTTACTGTAAGCGCAAGCGACTAAATAAAAAAAGAGCAAAATGCTCTTTGTTGTCTTACAAATTCCTTTTTATACCAGCTAGATTCTTGTAACTGGATGTTAACTTATAATTAGCCACTAAAGGCCAGATGCCAGTTATATTCCCTTCATAACTAGGCTATGAAGGGAATATAAATGGCAGCTTCATAATCTAGTTTGTTTCATTGCACATAGCACTATTTTGATACTTTTTTCAGAGCAAGGCTCTGTTCTTGTTGTCAGTGATCTTAGATTTTGTATATCATAATCCCTGTATGTATGCCTTAGCAGATGTTGTATTGTGTAAATCAGCAGTCTTTATCATCAATTTTTTGTTTAAGTTTTGTTTAACATTCAGCTTAATTCTATACTAGTTATTCTTAAAGGTTTAAATGATCAAATATGTCTTCCAAATCCTGTTAATGTCAACTTTTATACGAATATGACCTACTTCTACTTTTCAAGTTTCTCAAGTCAGACCTGGAAGAAATTATAGTGAAATAGTGATTACTTACACATTGGGTGGGCTCAGTAGCCATATATAAATGCCAGTCAGCGAGTCTTTCTCAGTCCATGTGGAAATAATATTTGGACCAATTTTTAAACTGTTAATTGTTTAGAGGACACTTGCACATCATTGTTCAGTTGTAGACAGTGTTGCATTTATTCAAGGTGTTTTGTTCTTGTTTCAGGTCATTTACTTTCCACCTGCAAGGAGCTCCAGTTGAGAAAAGGTATTGTGCAAGATGGCGAACATTACCTCCGAGTTAAATTACGAATTCTCCAGATTTACTGTGCAGAAATGCAGACTGACTTTCCAAAGGAGTATGTGACTCTGCGTAGTAGTCAAACAGACAATTACTCTGAGGTGTACGGATACAGGTATGATTTGCTTTATGATCATTTTATCTTGCATTTGTAATGTCAGGCTTGTATTCTTTACAGTATACATAAATCTTTTCAACTCTCTCTGATAATGTATAATACCAGGCTAAACAACCCTTTTGAGTGTCCCCATAATGGCAGCAGGCATCAGGATTGTGCTTGCAGAAATGACTACCCTGCAGCGGGCTATACTGTTTTCCACAGAGTAAGACTGGACCTTGACACCATGCGAATAATCAGTGAGTAGGATGTGAACAATGATTAATGTTTCTGCAGAAATAACTACTCAGTGCTTTCCCTCTAACAAGATTTTGCTACATTTTGTGAACTCTGTTCACTAAACTACTCAGGATTTTTTATAAGACATGTTTTAGAAGGAACATCTGTGTGCTGTCTTGATTTTTATTAGATTAGCAATCCCTATATTACCTTATACATTTAAAGTATGTAATCTGTTTTTTATGTTTTGCTTGGCTCTGTTCCTGTTGAACGAATTGTTGTCATTATGCTGGGCCTTATATTATACATTCTTTAGGCTAAGACACACTTACCTTATCACATTGGGATTCAAATCATAATCAGAAGCAGTTATATTTGGTTTGGATTTCCATATGTTGGCCAGGCACAAATGTGTGTGCACAACATCAACCAATCTTGTGGGTATTTAAAGAAAATGAGTGTTGTTTAAAAGGACTAGTCTTACTTGGTTCTGGCAAAGCACACCTGCCTAAGGAAGCCATGGATTTACTTTGCAAGGCCATCATTTGCTTAAACATTGGTCAACATCCAAACCAACAAGGATTTGTAATATCTGGAGCCAAATACCATTGGTCAGTGCCAGGTCTGATCGTCAAATTAAAAAGTTGGTTTTTGAGTAAATGATTTTAAGCAAGGGAGAATTTGGATGCAGTTAATAAAGGACTGATAAACCACAGAAAAAACATAACTAATGCACATAAATTATGTATTAATTCATTTATTGAAAAAGCGCACCCAGGCAGACTTGCAATTGCACAGTTTTTGCCAATAAACTTATTGTTTTGCTCTAATATTTTAGGCATTAATATGTAAACTGTATTTGTATTTTTATATATTTATTTATTTTTGCTTCAGCCACCGATGTGCAGTTTTCTAAAACCCTGCTTGGGCACCCGGTTCCTTTTGCCACTGCTGGTGATTGTTACAGTGCCGCTAGATGCCCACAGGTAGCAGTTTTAACAGTTACAACTAACATCTATGAGAAAAAGCATACAATTATATTTATTAATTATTATCTGATTCTGTAGGGTCAATTCAGCATTAATCTCTCTGGGACGGGACTGAAGGTTGCCGAATCGACTAAATGGGTTTCTCATGGCAACTATGTTTCGGTCAAAGTCCATCGTTCAGAGGTAAGGAAATTTCTTTTTAATTTGATGCCATGATAAAACAATTGTTCTTACTCTTACTACACTGCTCACATAAAATAGTGGACATTATTTCATTTTATTCCTATTTTTAATGAGCAGCATAGATTTAGCATTTTTAACAGAATTTATTTAACACGTGTGTGTAGTCCATGCTGACTATTTCGCTTGAATTTTTCAGCTTCACATTTAATCTGTGGATTTACTATACTACTACAACCCAAAGATTAATTATTTTTCACGGTATGGTTGGGCCGGACAAAAAGCAGAGCCTGAAATATACTGTACCAACAAGTACAGTATATATACATATACCTATACTGAACAAAAATATAAACACAACACTTTTCACCTATTTTTTATGTCCTGAACTCAAAGATCTCAAAATTAGTAACACAAATTTGTCTAAATCTGTGTTAGTGAGCACTTGTGCTTTGCCGAGATAATCCATCCACCTCCATATGAAGATACTGACTAGACAGCATAATTATTGCACAGGTATACCTTAGTCTGACCAAAATAAAAGGTCACTCTAAAATGGACAGTTTCATTACATAACAGAATGCATTTTGCATGCTGACTGCAGGAATGTCCACCAGAGCTGTTGCCCGTGAATTAAATATTAATTTCTCTACCATAAGCTGTCTCCAAAGGTGTTTCAGAGAATTTGGCAGTACATCCAACTGCAGTCCATGTGTAACCACACCAGCCCAGGACTTCCATATCTATCCAACCATCACCATTATGTTGCAGAACGATAATGCATGGCCCCATGATGCAAGGATTGATGCACACGGTTATTGAAAGCTAAAAATATCCCAGTTTCCCAAAGGAGATGTGTTGTACTGCGTGAGTCAAATGGTGGTCACACTAGATACTGACTGGTTTTAAGATCCCCCCAGGCCCCTCAATACGGTAAAAGTAAACTGCACAATTTAGAGTGGCCTTTTATTGTGGACAGCCTAAGGTAACCTTGTGCAATAAAAAGTAGAAGTACTCATTAAGTGGTCATGTTATTTATATACAATAAACAACGAATTGAGGGTGTTATCAAACACGATTCCCTCAATTCAAACAATGACCATATAAGGGAACAGAATACTCTAATACTATAATGCTCAGATGATCTGGACCAAAATGAATAACTCAAGCGAGTAGGTTCTAAGGCTTCAGTATAGATACAAAATAAAGCAAAACAGTGAGAACTTTTCTCTCTCCAGTGATGAGAAACACCGAGATGTTCAAAGAACCAGTTGGAGATGATGTGTGTTTGTAACAAGATTTTTGACATTTTCAGCACGCACCTGCCAGGCTTGTGAACAGTTGATTCAGGATTGGTTTATAAATACATGATATTTACAGTAGAAATCAAAATTTAGTTCATCCCGGACGTATGTCAACTTTCACAAGCATGGCTTTATCTGCACCCATGTCTTGTGTATTTACAGCTGCTTTTCCGATCAACATTGCTGTAAAAATAATGTATTTTTTAAAATACTGTACTGTGTTGTGCAGGATGGAACGCGAATCTACGGTCGCTGTGGAGGATTCTGTGGAAAGTGTTTGCCTCATCCTCATACTGGCCTGCAAGTTCAAATACATTGAAAAGACTCAAATGAAATATATTATAAAAATATATCAAGTCAAGCTAACTCTACAAGTGAACAGTTTCATGAGAGTCTTAGGTTTGCTGAAATGTGTAATGTCACCTTTGTTACACAACTGGATAAATGTATGTGAAGTGTGCGTGCAATGATCTTCTCCAGGCGTTTGGAAAAAGCAGAAGAGGGCTAATATGAATCTGCTGTAGGTGCAGTGAGGCCTACAGTATCTGTATTCATTTATTGGAAAAAGTCCTGCACAGTCTGGATCTACTATAGCTTTGGTCGCTGTTGTTAATGATCAGTATGCAAGTAGGCCAGGTAGAGTTGCCGTAAACTCCTAGAACCATAAGAACTGCAGTCTCATGCGCTGTATCTCCATTGTGTATGTTTGGCTGGGTATGTACTGATGATAAATACTATAAATACTATAAATACTATAACGCACATCATTATACACAATGCAGTATATTATTGCATTTTGTCCCTGTCCCAAAATTACATTGTGAAAAATGTTACATAAATTAGGCTGTTTTGTCTGCATAATTGTTGGTCCTTTGATAAATCTTGACATATCCAGGCTTCTTATTTAGAACTAGTTACAAATTTTGAAGGTTATTTTATTTTATCTGGTGAGTGTGGTCTAGTAAAAGACACGGTAAATAGAATGAGCACATCGCCAAATAATTATTGTATATAATATATAGTATGACGGTCAGAATAAATAAATAATTAGGTGATAACATAGTCCAATCAGTACCCTACTTTAATACACTATGATTCAGGGTTGTCAGAGAAAATGTTCATCGTCAGGACTATGTGTTCAGTATCCTCTAATAGAGCACCATACTACTACAGACACCAGACTAATCTTTGAAAGTACATTACATGTGATCAGAGCTGGAGGAATAATTCAGAAAGCAGAAACGATGTCAGCGCTCACATGGTCAAGATTAGGAAAGCTCCATAAGAAATAAAATGAATGGTGATTTTATTTGACATTTTTACATGAATTTGTTTCAGGACTGTGTAGAGACAGGCTCCAAGAATTAGCAAGATGTAAAAAATGCTAATCAATAACTTTTCCCTCTACAGTTGTATGATATTGACTGAGGACCAAATAGTTTTCCTAAAACATGAATATGATTTGATATAACATTTCTACTGTATCACATGAAAAGACACAATCTGACCAGATTAAACGGCTTGATCTGAAATGTACATGGCCGAATATGGAGTGTTAATGAATGTTCAGGAGTGTTTAGAAATGCTCATGAGTTTGGAGTCTTTGTGAATGCTCATATGTTGATACTGTACTGAGGTGTGTCATTTAGAATTCAAAGTGATATTATAAGATGGTAGTGTGACATTAGTGACACTCAGACACAATTTAAGTCTTCCACATGCCATCACAAAGCACTATAAATTACTGTGAAGCAAACCTGTTGCAGGGTAGAAGTAAATATGAATCAAGTCTAGTACCATGATGTGTATAGCCCAGAAAGTAAGTGGTCTCTGATATGAAAATCAGTGAAGAAGACATGACCAAGGTTGTGGTTGTACTGTTCGATTTATTTTTAGCTGCCAACTCAGTATTGTATTGTTGTACTTAATGTACCTGATGGCAATAGCCATCATAATATCAAACCCTGTGTACAATCAGTCCTTACCCAAGTTCTAATGTTTTACTGGACCAGTTGAGTAATTTAAGTTTCAGGCCGTTTATTCCTGCTCCGAACTGGTTGTTTAAATTGTACTAGAATAACAATCTGACCCTACCTCTTGCAAACATGGCTATTCAAAATATGTATTTTACTATATAATATGTATTTTAACTGTTTGTGTGATCATATTTATAATTTTAATGATGTATGTAGATATGTATATTGTTTTGTTGCTATGACTACTACCAATGGCGAACCATTATGTTTGTCTGTATGTTACAGAAGTGCCATTTCTAAGTGCAAGTATTCGATTAACTTTCTGTAGGATTGTTAATTTGCTGGTGCTATTTACTACTAAATCTACTGCTTTGGGAAATACTGGTTTTAAAAAAATGCCTTTTTTGAAGAACACATCCAAGTACGTTGCAAAGTTATCTGCATAACATAGACTTATGGTTATTATTTTTTCATGTTCAAATTAACTGAACGTGTTATACATCAAGAATTTGGTTTTCTTTTATTTGTGGTGCTAACCAGAATTGATTTGGCATTGACCAAAGTCTTATAGTATTGGAATACAGGGACATTTTTTGTGTCTTTTCCACTCGTTTGGGGTTTTAAAGGGCTATAAGACGTTTAATGGAAATCTTTGAGCAGCTAACAAAACTTCATTTGACAGGCAGAGGTTTGTATCAAATAAAATTATTACTAGGTGCACATGAAATGTGTAGAAATTGAATGTCTAAAAATGTTATATACGTGTATTAACTTTTTATGTATACTTGAAGTGCAAAAAAGCATAATGATGAAATCTAGTTACTAGAATGAAAGGAAATACCAGGGCCTTTTGGGCATGCATTATCCAAAGATATTTTTACAGAGGCCAATTTTACCTGTGTATGTGCTTTTTTATGTTTGGTGCTATGTTCAGTAGTAAGAAATTGCATGAGCCATTATGGAGGTCATGTATTAGCAGTCTTGGATGCTACTGTACTAACTGATTTAAAGAGAGCAATAAAAGTAATTATGTCTAATTTCCTATGTGATCTGTTGCTAGTCAATAAAATGCTATGCACCCATGTATAATGGCAGAGGAAAAGAGCTATTCTTCCAGGAATCTTTACATTTGTGTAGCTTCTGGCTTGTGTCTGGCTCTGCACTGTTTACTGTTTACTGCTTTGGTCTTTTTGCCTTTGTTTGCTTTAACTCTGCATTACAGTTAGTTGTACACGTAATCTAAGTGGAGTATATAATTTAACTAGCACTGAAAACACAACTGAAAATTAAAAATGTCTCTTAAACAAACCCTTCAGTGCCTGAAGCTGTATACACCTCATTGAATTATGAATTAAATTTAGTAAAAGCTCTGTGCTGTTGATGTGTCTTTGACCGACACAGAAGAAGTTATATGAGACTGAATGCCCCATAACCTATGGAAGCCGACCATGGCAAAAACAGCCAAATCCATTGTATGTGTATATAATGATGGCTTTGATTAATATAGGGTTTACTTCACCCCACAAAATTACTAGGGGTGGGACTTTAATGCGTTGATTTTAATTAATTAATTACAGGGGAAATAAAGAAATAAAAAATTTAACGCATTTTAATCAAAAGTTCCAGGCATACAGATGATATTGACGCACAATGTGATGAGCATGATGGAGATGACGGAAGAGGCTACGCTGGTAGATTTCCCAGTCCTCAGACTAATTCTAGTCAGGGGTGTATGTTGTAAGCAATCAAGCATTAACCAGCATGCTGTTAGACGATGCCTTTCTACTTAATGCTCAGTAACGCTTGTAGCAATGAAAAATATTAGATCATTTGCTGCCTCTTTTGGATTGTTAGAGCTGTGTGTCTCCTATGTACTGGTATATGAAAAATGCTTATGGTACAGAAAATTAACACCAGTGGACCAGTTGAACCGGTATGCCGGCCAGCAGTAATCGGATGTCTGTTTTTCTCTGCCATTTTATCTGATCTGGAAAACAAAGAGACTACACTCACACACTGCATGTAACCTGTATCATAAATACATGTCCTGCATGGGTAACATACCAAACTACTTACAAATTGGTCTAAAACCCATTGACTGTGCGTTACTTTGCTACAAATTAGGAGACAAACAAGATTCAACTGCAAGCTAATAGTAAACAAAATACAGTCTGACCGCCAATTTAAATGTGTTTATATTCTGTTTTGTGGTAGAAGTTAAGTAAAATGCCTGAAAAGTTTTAAGTTAACCTCACACAGAAAATAATACAAAAATTAAAAACAAGTTTTCTCTATCATTAGTACAGATTATTTCCATGCATACTACTTTTAGCATTTAACAGAGTACAGTTTTGTTTACAACTGATCATCATACAACTGATTGTAATTAAGAGCATACTCTCTGTTTCTCCCAGGAAAGCCTGGATGTTACTTGGAAAAGAACTTGCATGGGAACAGATTGTGCACTCCAATATGTCTAAATTTACCTTACCTCATTTAGTTGTTATGTTACTAGGGACAAATGAGGTCATTATTTCAGTATTCCATCATTATGCTCTGTGCCCCAGCAACAAACTCATGTTTGAATGTTTAGTAAGAAGGTATAGCACATGTATCATTTAATATTATAGTGACAGTACTTGCATAATGCAGTATAATCAAACCAATATGATCCTATGATGCACATAGTTTTAGATAAAATAGCCTTTTATTATCCTAAAAGGGGACATGTGTTGTGTTACGTCAACAGATAAACAAAAGTACAATATAAAACAATCTACAGGTAGTCTACAGGTAGACATTATTCCACCAGGGGTCACTGTCAAACTAAAAGGTGATGTGACATGATTTCGACTCACTTTAGTCTCATTTGGCTGAAAAGAACTACAGGACACAACATGCAAATACACCACAGGCACTACATTTTCTATTTTTCTATTTTCTATTTTCTAATGCCCCAGCATCTTCCCAAACGGCTGAGAGTCTTTTAGTTAGACCTATTTTCTGTCATTTTTTGCATATTATCTATTTACTTCAAACTATTTAATTCAATGCAATTTATAATTGTATTTTATTTTAATTGAATTTATTTAAAGAAATTGTTTAACAGAATGTAAGCCAAGTTGCAGAAGGTAAAGATAGCTCATAGCTATATATTTTGGCTAGCCAATTCTAACTGTAAAACCTACCAAAATACCAATAAATACATTACATTAACAAATGCATCATAAGGCATTTAGTGTTCAACATACTTACATTTATACAGTGTTTTGGCCTTATGACTAAGAATCAAAACTGTTTTCTGATCTGACACTGAGATGTCCAATGGTGACTAAAGACTCACCTCTTTACTCAGCACCAAGTGCAAGGCTAAGAATGCAATTGCATATTAAAACAAAAAAAAATATTTGCCCATGTGTTTTGTTGATTAACCCACAATTAGATTTTGTTCATAGGGCATTGCTTGTTTGTACTAGCATGAGGTCATGTTTACTAAGAAGAATAAAAATCAGTTTTGTAAGTGGACATTTGCTAAATGTGCTGTAAATGTAAATATCAAAGCACTCTTGATTGCAAAATGTGGCATGTTATGGCAATTTGATTGATAAAGAAAACCACATTGCAATCAGGGTCTTGATTTATTCAGTCCCCAATTAAATAGTACTGGTTTCTACTTGACTAAACATGGAAAGACCTGATGATGGTGTCTTCTGTTGATAAATTAATGTATTTACCAGTGGTATAAATGTATATTATATTCTGTATATAATGTTCATATTTAAATTGTTTTATTTTTTATTCTTTATACTTTGTTCTACTACTGAGTGTGCTACTAGCCATTTGCTGTATTTTTTGCTGTATGGGAATTTGCCCAGTGTGGGAATACAAAAACTAACGAAATCTTATATAAGTCAAATAAACATGACTATGTGACCAAAATTATGTAGACAAATTATATTTGTTGATCTCTGTTAGTTATGAACACTTTGTCATTGATCATGCTTTTTGTGCAAAGTAAAATGTTACACCATGGTCCTGAAGGATAGCACTAGTATCCATTGTGTGCGCATACAGTATAGAGTATATTTGGGATGGCAATAAAAAACCTTCTACATTCTTGCTCCAACTTTTCAGTCGCACTCACTTCCAACAAAATCAGAATCACTTTATTTCACATTAACAGGCTCGTAATATGAAGGATTTAGACACGAAATCTCCATAGACAAAAAGTAGAAGCAGAATTGAACATCATGACTGTATAGAGATGTGTTTACTTGCGCTTACTTAAATGTCATTTGCATAATATAAGTGGTTTAGACTGCTAGTCATATCCGTGGCTTAAAGATGGATGTAGCTTTACTACTAGCCAAATGGGTTAACATTATTTACAATTACAGTATTATATATCTAGTTTATCTCAATTATTTGAGCAATATAATATCCAGATTTACAGCATTTGAAATTAGAGGTCCTCAAAACGTAATTAATTAGCTTTCTTGTTCATGTACGGAAAACAGCATGACAAATTTGGTCCCATGGCAAAGGTTTATACTGCCCAAAGCGATTTATCAAGTGATTTGTGGTTTAGATGCCTTTTAATACTGCAGTATACCAGCAGATGGAGACAATTCATAATGTATACCAATGTTGTCGCCGCATTCAGTCTTAAGTATTTTGCATAAAAACTTAACATAAAGCACATAGAAGAATAGATAGAAATATGAGCAGTTAATTAGTACATCCTTTATTATTTAATTGCTCTGACACATCATTTTGTTCTGACATCAACTGCTCTGTCATCGTTTAATATTCAATCAATGAATGTAACTGCTGGGACTTAATGGCAATTAAGTTACATGTTGGTAAATAGAATGACACATCTGACCTTAAAATAGGTGCAGAACCATTCAAGAAAGACATGTTGGATTTTTGTGTCACACATTCATTTAAGTGTATGTTTCTGTATAAAACTAATATTGCATTTCTGCTTGTTTTGATTCCTGGTTCGTTGGTGTTTTCATGTTTCCTTTATTAGCTCGCTCTACAAAAGCAACATGAGTCCACTGCAGGCTGTCAGGATCATACAAAGATATGTGTTAACAGTTGCATGGAAGACTGCATGTGAGATTCAAGTGTTGCCTGACATGTCTGAAGTTCTGTCTGAGACAGCTGCAGATGACACGTGAAGATTCCAGCAGAGCAGCCGAGTGGCGCCTGAACCCCACATGCACAAGTTCTGACACCCCACATACTGCAGTGGTGGGGTGTCAGAACTGAGAGTTTACAAAGATAAACTTAAGTCCAGTCAAGACAGGTTTATTTACATAAGCCCTTTTACAATAGAACATTGACTCAAAGCAGCTTATAATAAATCTATGTTCATAACCCCAAAGCTTAAGGTGACAGTGGCAAGAAAAAACCTGCATGTGATTAAAAAGAAACCTTGGGACTAATATTCAAAACGTGAATAATCTGCTGAATAAGCTGCTTTGAGACAATGCTACGTTGTAAAAAGCGCTATATAAATAAAATTGAATTGAATTGAATAATCCACTATGGGTAGCCTAGATGTTATATTAAATAAAATAAAATGAAATTATTACTACTAATTTATAAACATGTTAAATACACAGAGACCGCATTATGGAATTATTTAGTCAGTGTAAACACAGTTACTAAAGGTTTTCATGTCATCTAGCAGGTAATAGCTTTGGTGATGTGGTATCACCAGACAACACGAAAAGCGGCGGTAGGATCTGAGTAGAGAATTCTGGGGTTGAACTGGTGCTATAAGATCAGCTTGAAGTGAGGACTAGAATTGGTACTAGAATAACGGCTTGGTGAGACAACAGAATATGCACATATGAGCACAGTTTGAGGCTCCTGCAGCACTATTTATAGCAACATTGCTAAAAAGGGGATAAGCAGAATAACAGAAACAGAATATAACAGCCAACAGCCTTCCCTCCAAACAAATAATTAGTCTGGGTGATTATATATCAGAAGTAAAAAAAACAACAACAACAAAACAGCAACCAACCTCTCAGATCACCACAAAACTCTGAATCTGCCTTGGTAACATAGGACCAAAGGCCAGTCCAGTCCTAGTCCTAGTGTGCTCCATGAACCCGGCCCAATTACAGGTTACCAGGCCAAAGGTCATGGCAGGGCATGCAGAGACAACTTCCAGACCACAGACCCCAGGACCAGAGCCATGCACCCCAGTCTAAAGAGACTAACAGAAAGCTTGTGTAAATAAGTATGTATTTCACTTCACTTCGGCTTAAGGATTTGTGCCTAAATCTTGAACAAAGGCTTGAGAGGTTCTTCCATAGTACAGGGTCCTGCACTTCTGCTTGCTATAATGTTTTAATTCTAGGAACTAAAGGAGTCCTGCACCCAATGCACAAATTAGACTCAGGCACTGTGGGACCAGGCCATGTACATCTTATATGTATTAACAAAAGTATCTTGTAATCAATGCAAAATTTACCAGGCAACCAATGCAAAGCTGATAGAGCAGCACTAATAAGATCCAGTTTTCTATTTCTAGATACCATTGTACTTAAGCTGTTCCATTCTGAACTAACTGGAGTATGTTTATGGATTGACCAGAGCATCCAGTGAGTAGAGCATCACAATAATCCATATAATTCCTTTTGTATTTTTATGAAGTTTGACAAAATTCCATAGTTGGAAGACTAGTGTGCTAGTGTGTGCGTCAAACAAGTTTTTTACAGACGGACTGGCCATTACCGAGCAGTCACAGGGTTCAGACTCTTGATGGTCTATTTAATAGTACCTAGTTTTTTTTAGTTTTGACGAACAGTCATTTGGACTTTTAAACTTGTGGCAATATTACATTTTCCAACTCTTTTGAGACAATAGCATAACATTGTAATTAAAACACAGGGCAAAATGAAGGCCTGCTTCATGGTGTGAAATTAAATATTAAGTAAAGTGGAAAGATAGACCTGGTCTTTTGTGCCAGCGCTGACGCAGGCTGTCTGAACAGACTCAGCTGGAGCTGATAGAGCCTTAAAGGGGTTTTCCGACCAGAAAAAGAACTAATTATTTTTAATGACTTAACACTCCAGTGAATTGAGCATATCTGAACCCCTCAGCTCACTGTTATGGTCGACGTCACTGGCACATACTAAAGCCTAGGTAAGCAGAATTATGCCTTTGTGTTAGAAGAGATGACAAGAAACCATGGACACACTTTGCCTGTCATGCACAGGTTAGCACAAAACCTAAATCCAAGTGATGACATTTACTAATGTCTGACTAGCTCTGTTGGTTCAAATAATATATATAATAATATGAATTCCATTTTTCTTATTATTATGCACACAAATGGTCATTGCTGACCACAAACATATTGTGTACTGTGTAAATTAGATGATCAGACAAAAGTTTAAAAGTATAATCGCAGTCATTTTCTAGTTAATTTTGTAGTGGGAGTTACAATGTTTGTATTTAATTCTCATGAGAAATTTATATTAATCTGAATACAATATGTCCATTAAGAATTAGAATTAATACTATCATTACTTATGGTGAGTGCCTTCGTTGGTCGTTTTCATGAAAATGCCATTGTTTATCAACTCCATACTTGGTCTTTACTTGGTAATACTTGGTACCTAAAAGCAACAATAAAATAGAAAATAAAACACTATACACCAGTGCACACCAATTCTATTTGCAATTCTACTCTATTTTCAGGAAAATTAAGAATAGCAAGAAGTTAGCTATGCTGTAATTGGTGTATATACTCTTGTGACTGTGGGATCTACACTCTGCTTATGTTTGCATATTCAGCTTCGTACCACTGAGGTGGTTGGTGGTATGTTGACATTTATGCTATGAATAGAAATGTTAAAGGAGACTTCTAAATATTTATTTATACAAGGTGCCTTTAGGCTTTAAAAGCTAAAACCCTGCAAAACCCTAATTTCCTGCACCATCTCTACAATCCCATAGTTACAATTTCAGTCTTTTCCCTGAGTACCTCTGCCATTCCAGAATCTGATGCACTGGACAAGTACTGCTGTATTTTGACAACTATGCTGTTCTTGCCATGTTCTAGTCATGTTGAGCGAGGAGACAGCCACAGTTTTTAAATAAGACTCCTGTTCAAATGAAAGAATTTAGAAGAAGCACTTAGGAACAGTTCGAAATACTAATTGCAAGGAATAAATCTTGAGCTTTAATGTTTGGTGTAAAAGTATCCACGAAAAGCTGAGCAAAGATGTGATAAGTTCTTCACAACATATATAATATAAGTATTGAAATGCTTTAAAATAAAGAAAGATTGGGAGGTATTTGCATATTTGTTCATCTGTGGTGAATAATATCATTAAACAATCCAAAAAGTCTGTAACAGTTTTGATAAAGGGCAAGACAACCATGATCTCAGAGAGTACCGCATCCACCAATGCCGAAATAACCACATGGGAAAGAGTTTGCTTTGCCTACTTTGTCAAGCACTACAATAAGGAGTTACATTCACAATGCTACTTTACTGTGTAAAAATGTTAACGATGTTAGCCATGTCACACAGTGGAAAAATTTATTTTATCCCTATTCTTTTCTGGAAGAAATAGACACAGTGTGCTCTGAATCAAAGACCAAATGGACCACCCAGACTGTTATCAGCAAGTCCACAAGCCAGGGCCTGTCATGGTATAGGGCTGTGTTGGTGCCCTTGGCAAAACTAACTTACACTTCTGCGATAGCATTAATGCACAAAAGTACAGACCTTAGAGGAACATATGGTGCCTTCAAGACATCATATTTCCCAGGTACATCCATCCATTTTGCAACAGGATAATGCAAAACTACATGCTGCACACATTACAAAGGCATGGCTGTGGAAGAAGTGGGTATGGGGTATGGGACTGGCCTGCCTGCAGTCCTGACCTGGACCAAATAGTGATGGTGTCGAGAATTTTGTTGAATTTACTGTTGCACAAGATGCAACTGCACGAAGAATGGGACAAAATAATACTTGTAACACTAAATCGCTTGGTGTGCTGTAAGACAAACCATCTTTTAAGTGGGCTGAAAAAAACACATCCTAACAAAGTGGTAAATGCTTTACCATCCCAACTTTTTTGGAATGTGTTGTAAGCCTGAAATGCAGGAATGGATGTTTATTAACAAATGAAATTAAGTTCACCAGACAAAACATTAATAAAATATGTTTTTTATTTGCATTTTGCCTACTGTCACAACTTTTTCTGATTTTGAGGTGGAATAACTTTTTGAACGAATATGTTTATAATTTTGTAGAGATATTAGATAGATCATAGTTGTAGACACTGATACAAGCTAATGAATGGTAAGGAAAACATTGATGTGTTCCTCTATGCATAATCAATTACATGTACATATTTAGTATAGTAAGTTATTTATGGAAAATGATAAAACAAATAAAGTATGGCATAAGGATCTTTTTTTATCTGATTTAGGATTTATAGTGTTATATGGATATGAGCAGTAAATGAATTATTTACTCCACCTCCCCATCTTCTTGTATATAATTTAACATCTCTTGGAATCTGTACTTGTTCAAATAAGACATATTTTAATGCTCAGAGAGGAAACTGTAGTACTGCCACTAAATATTCACATATAACACTTCAGAGCAGCCAAATCTGTTATATAGCTTTAGCCTTTTTAAGAGTCTGTTTCCCTTCCATTCTTTTGGCTCCATGGTGATTTCTCCCAACACTGTTCACGGAAGAAAAAGATCCACAGAATGGCCACACAGGGAGAGATCTAATCACCATGTTGAGGTATTTGTCAGATAACTGCCTCATAGTCATAGCATCGCTGTGTCTCATCCCCCAGCAACAAGCCTCTTACACCTCTCTCATCTTTCTCTATTGTCCCTAAATCACTACTGATATGGGGTTATGCCTTTCTGAATGCTCTTCCATGATGAACATCTTTATGGCTGTTTTTCATGAGCTTTTAGTCTTCAACAAAAGATCGGAAACTATCTAAATTATCTATCTTCAAAGGCTATTACACCTATCAGAGGTACTCTTAAATAGCCTATGCACTACAAAGTTAAAAAAAAAAACACATGCCGCATGGGTAAAATATAGGGCACCCAGAATTGGCTCTGGACATGATAATTTCCAGTTGGCACACATTTTCTATGAGGAATGCAGGGTATCTCTTTGCAGGGAAGGTTGAAGAACGCTTATTACTGCATGAGCTGGAATGTGTCCTGACTGATTTATATCAGGTGCATGGCTACAAATGGAGTATTTTAATGGAGGCGCTTTTTTTATTAAAGACCAGAGAGCCTGTAGGAAATGATAGCTCTGAACATTTGTTTACCGAGTCTTTGTCATAATCTCTGCCGGAGGTATGTTTATTCATCGCTTTTCTTCTCATAATAGGAATTTTACCTGGAATTTTGAGTCGCCAGTCTAAATTATAGCACATACAGTCATGCACCTGGAGTGCAAGCGATTGTAGGATCAGAAACAACTCATCGCATCCTATACTGTACAAAGGACCCCGCAGCACTTCCTTTAAGCACGTAGTTGTAGGATTTTCTGTACATTTTTTGTTTATGTATGTCTGTTTGTTTAGTTTTGCATTTCTTTAATAAAAACAGTAGCTGATAGTCAGGAAATTAGAGCCCAAATTACATAAAGTTTTACTAAAAAAAACCTCTGGATTTCTTCCAGTGAGCACCAAATTAACTATGAAGGTAGTATAAATACTGGACTAATTGCATCCATTAATAAAGTGGTTAGCTTCAGGAAATCATGCTCAAACATTAAACCAAATACTGTTTTGTATGGTTAATGTACAAATACGAGAGCTCACTTTTGATGAATTCTTTAAGAAAGTTTTAAAACTATGCAGAAACATGCTTCCAGATACATGATTTCCAAGAATTTCTTACCAACAAGGCCAGTCTTTCTCTGCATGAGCAATGACAAAAGAAGATTCTTAGTCTAGTCATCATAGAGGTAACGTTATTGCCTGGCTAAAGTTTGTATGACTTTCATATCAACAAAAAGTTAAAAGGGCAGGAAGGATTAGTCTTTCTCAGAGACAAATGTCAACATGTTTCCTTTAAGGTCCCATATGTGGTGAATGCATCACGTATACATTTGTTGCACCACATATGACAGCATTCTCTGCTTGATCTGGCTTTGACAAAGCACTCCTTTGTTTTCTCAACCTCTGTCTTTTTCATGGGGCCAAGCTCCCTCTATGAGCAGCTGTGAAGGGATTATATTTAAATTATCAGAATATTTTCTCTGTGCAGTGTCAATACGGTCAGCACGGTGATGCTGTCCATCTTTTCTCTCTTTCCAAGTTCTGATTTTAATTTCCTGAACACATGATATAGCATGAAAGTACTTTATGCATGCATTCCAATGAGCAAGGCTTTGCCAGGTTTGACATAGTCCACAGCAGGAAGGAATGGTTTACTCTGGTAAAGCTGGAAATGCAGTCATAGAGATTGCTGTGCAACAGCTTCTTATTTTAAGATATAATAATTACGTTTTAATAGGTCACACGGTGACCTGAGTTCAAATCCTGGCCTGGAGATATAGCTTAAGAGACCTGGGATCGAATCCTAGCATGGCCACAGTCTGTGTGGAGTTTGTATTTTCTTCCCTCGTCTTAGTGGGTTTCATCTCTGGCATCCGACCACAGTCCAATGACAATCGTTAAGTCAGTTGGCATCTACACTGCTCACAAAATTCTGGGGATTTTTCATTGTGGGATGTTTTTGAAATGTCCTCTATTTTTGTGAGCAGTTTATGTAGTGTTCAACTTTCGTATGTACGTTCATGTGTGTACATGTGTGCTGTGATGAACTGATGCCCTGTACAGGGTTGGCTGATCACCCCACATTCCATCTCTAATATTCAAATAGCAGGAAGCAGAGAGAAGATATCATGTTCATCCATATCTGGAATGCAAGTTTCAATGAATTCATTCTTTTCAAGACTCTCCTGATCTCTTGTACAACTCTGGGCTGCCCCAAAATGTGAAATATGTGTAGCCATCACAGAGAAGAGCTCGAGTCATGGTTGTCATGGATTTTAAAAGGTCTTGGATGCATCAAGACTTTGTTCTCTGTGTGTTTGTTGGCAGGTCTCCATGCTTGCTCCTTGGGAATGAATGAGACATAGTTGTAGTGTTTCTGTGCAGAGCAGTCAAATAAAAAGGCAAGTGTATTTTAGAATGACGGTGACATCCAAACTCAGTCAGGCAAATCCCATCAACCAGAAGCTGACCTCTCATTGATTGTAGTAATGATAAATATATGAGAATTGCATGGTTCCATTTTTTTACTTGGACAAATGTCTAATAAATGACAATATGGTTGGGAGAAAGCCTACATACAGACAAATATGTTTCAGTCTATCAGTTGGTAAAGCATATAAGAGTTTACCATATTGTGTGTGCCTTAAAACGTAATTCTAATAATAAGTTTTTTTTCCTGGAACCCAACAAGATTAAATTGGCTCACTTGCATTGTTTCTTACTGCTGTTGTATGAGCATTTGGCATCAATGCAAACACAAGTTTAACCCCATCTTAACTGTTTTGTATTACTTATGTAATTAGTGAAACCCAATAAGCAATAAATGTAAATTAAAATCTGGGTAAAAATCACACATTGATTAATTCATAATATGTAAGAAATTTTATGGAATAGTTGCAGTATTTCCACTTTTCAGAAAGTCCGATTGATAGTAATGGTGGTTGAATAACAATCACGATGAGATCATTATGAGCAAAATGTAAGGTTTCTGGTTAAACAAATTTTGTTTTGCTTAATCTCTATAGGCAATAAACCTAATAATAGCCCATTTCCACAAACTGTGCAAAGGTAAGGGTACTTAAAAAATCCTAATACAACCATTTAAGAAAATGCATGAAAATACATGTTTCATGAATACTGTAGAATGTTATATATAACTTACGTATAAACTTATATATACTTTTTTGATCCCTTGAGAAAGTAAAGAAAGGAATTTTCAGTGGTGAGATAGATGGAAACTATGACTAGAAATGTGTTAGCATCTACCATATTTTAATACCTTTCTCAGGTTTAGTCAAAAAAACTAGAAGAGAATGAGAGCCAGGTGAGGAAGAACAGTTCAGTGGTATCATATGTATGATATATCAAGGACTGAAGTGTGTACATGAACTTGGCAGAAAAAAAATGATCTTGAGATTTTGAAAATGAAAATGAGATTTTCTCTATTAGGCTTGTATTCCTTAAGTAGCTGATTAAGAAATGTCGCTGGTTAACATGAAGCTGAGGGGTGGTGAACAATATGAAGGTTGCAGTACTGGCAAGAATTAAAAACTACACAAAGTTTAAAAAGTATACGTTTTAATAGGTATTTTCTCATGTGATAACCTGGTGGATAACATATGCCAGATTTGTTAAATTAGTAGATAGTAGCATTAGCTGTAAATCTCTGTTGCCTAGCCAGGAAATTCAGCTCTGCTTAGAGTAGCAGAACATAGCAGGGACAAGACAAAAGATGACATTGGCTTGTCGGTTTTAGCACAATGACACTCAGGAATGCTCCATTATGTCCCTGTCACAGCTAATTAGACAATAGACTGGGTACTTTCATGTCTGACTTAACCCTCTCCCGATGCTATAATGGATTGTTGCCTATACTAAGCTGCTTCCCCAATGGATTTTTTTCCTTTAGTAACTTCTCGCATGTAAGCCAAATTGAATCAGGGTAATTTGACAAAGCTCTCAGTTCATCTAAGGTAATGTGCCTCTGGCTGATGTATTTTGTGTTTTGCTGATTAAACTTAATAACTTAATAAACTTCTAAGTATTTTAATTAAAGAGTTTACAAATTAAAAAGTGCTGTCACAGCTCCAGTAACCCAGGTTAAAATCCTGTCATTCTAGCCACAGCCTATGTGGAGTCTGCATTTTCTAAAGTTCATCATTCAAAACGACCCAATAAGGCAGTGAATATGCTTATTTTGGATCATCAGACTATCATGTTAACATTTCATTCAGTATAATTGGATTATGGATTGCAAATATATGCTCTGACCTCCATTCAAGTTATAAGTACAGTATAGAAAAACATATAGTGCATTAAGTAATGACAAGCCATACTTGTACTTGTTCTCGTCAGCAGTGAAAAGACAAAAAGTGGGCAACATTGTCCCCAAAGTGCTAGTGTGGCAATTCCATTTGTTAAATCAGCTGGACCTGGTCCTCAGACAGGTGATGTGCAAAATCGGGGGAGATTCTGATTGGTTGGAATGTAAAATGCAGCCCATTAGCCACACTGCAATAGACCACTAAAACATGCACAATGTAGGATTTTAAAAGTATTTTTTAAAACTTTAATGCTTCAGAAGCTGGAGCCAGGAAATTTAAGCAATGCAATGATATGGAAGCATGGGTTCTACTTGTGTCATGACCTATAAAAAGGCGCACAATGTCTGAGACTTTTAGAGAATTACTTTTAAAGGGCCCTAAAAAGAATGCAGAGCAATGGTAAATCAATCCTCTGTATCATAAAATGCCAACATTCAGCATTGAAACTACATTACCCTAATAGTAGGCGTCTTGCAGAGCTGACATCAGGAACACACCGTGCAATTCATGAAAAATGTGATCTTACTCTGCAGCTGTAAAACCACTTTAGGCCAATTTAGTTGGTTCAGCATTTATAAACACAATGCTTTTATGATCAGAGCATAGATGTTTTCAGTAGACGATGTAGTCTCTTCAGGAATCTATATGATTATATTGTATATATATATATATATATATATATATA
>JAUZST010075082.1:0-21277 GCA_034779995.1 Parotocinclus haroldoi | reverse complement strand
ATATATAACCACTAATTCTCTGCAATCAATCGTTCTTACTGTTGTTTTTATAGATAGAGAGGTAGATGTAAATACATATGCTCAAACCTGTAGACAGTTTGAAGTGAAATTCAACCTCAATCATAGCCTCTCTTAAAACTGAACCAAAAAACCCCACATTTTTACATCTAAGGTAAAATAATTTCTCGTTTGTGCTTAGCTTGCGATGGCCGAGCTTCCAGATCTCCAACCGTCTCAGCCATTCAATGGCATCCCTGCAGATCACCAACCAGTCAGCAGGGCAGCTTAGCCTGCTGCAGAAGTTCTCTCTGCTGCGCCTGACTGCCATCATGGAGAAGTATTCCATGTCCAACAAGCATGGCTGGACCTGGTGAGACTCGCAAAGCTTTAGATCTACAGGATTGATATAACAGCTTTGTTTTGCTCAGAAGATGTTTAGCTTTCTGCCAATAAAAAAATGCCATAGTTTAATTTCTTTATCAAACTATTTTTTTCTGGTGTAGGGCAGTGCCAAAGTTCATGAAGCGGATGAAGGTTCCTGATTACAAGGATAAAAATGTATTTGGTGTTCCCCTGATTGTTCACGTCCAACGTTTTGGCCAGCCTCTACCTCTGGGCCTTCAGCAGGCTCTCCGCTACCTCAGGAGCCAGTGTCTCGACCAGGTTAGGTCCAGCATAAAACAGAGTGGGCTGTCTGGAATATTATAATGTTTGGCCAGATTTATCTTTGCACCTGTAGATCAGATTTATGACTTCATTCATTCATAAAATGCAAACGTTTGAGCTTATGAATCAGATATTTATGAATCTGAGTCAATACCTGAATCACAAGCCTTCGAGTCAGAGTTTAGTATTGAGTCCCATTTTTAGTTTTAGATGAGATTTAGGTCTAGATATTAATGAGTATTAGATGAGTCATAACGTATTGGAGTCATTTTAAATCCTTTATCCTATGGAGGTACAGATTGTGGTAGATTTGAGTTTTAGATTTGTCTAAACATTTCTTAGCTAAATAGGATTATTTTTTAATTCTTAGATCATGCTTATTGTGTCATTGACTAGAGTTATAACTTTGTGTCTAAGACGGCGGCAGTTCTGAGGGAAGCAGAGCTGCCGCCCCTAAATGGGTGTACACTGTACATTCATATAGAAAGTAATTGCCCCCCTCTCACATTGCGACTGGCCCCAGCCTAACCCCTCCAAATGGTCCGGAACTGCCAGTGTTGTGTATATCGTTTTATATCTTAGTGTTTTAAAACCATGGGTGAGTTTCAGGTCTTTTTGTATTTAAATGATTGAACATTATAAATATAAAGAACTATATAGACTGGATTCATTTGTCAGTGTGATGTCTGTGAATAGTCTATGTCTTTGCAGTGATTAATATTAGGCTACATATAGGGTAATAAAAATCTTGCAGGACAAGAGGGTTTTCTCTATGGTTGGATTTGCTACATGGCTGTTTGTGTCACACAAAACTAACTGATTCAACTGGACAAAATATCCAGAAGTCTAAATGTATATTAGGATATACTATGCGAATCTGTAGACGTTTAACATGAAAGTGAAGATATGGCATAAATTAAATAACAGAGTAGCTCCTGTAAAAGAGGAACTTAATCCAGTTTAGGTCGTAATGTTTTTTGTGCCTTAAATACAGTTTGTTGCAGTTGGATTAAAATAGTGTTTGTTTGTTTAATTCTTAAAGCTGTCTTTTTTGTTAATGCCTTAAATAAAGCAGTAAGTTCAGTTTTGGAGCCATAGATGAGTCTTAGTGCCTAGTGTTGACCGAGTGTCCTAGAATAGATTATTTTACATAAACCTTAAATCTTATTATCTTATGTCAAGTCAAGTCAGGTTTATTTCTATTGCCCTTTTCACAATGGAGCATTGTCTTAATGTAGCTTTGTGATTTTAAATAATCTTTTAATATCTGAGGCCAATCCCAAACTGAGCAAACTTAGGGCGACCTAAACATTATAAGGGACAATCCTTAGGAAGAGAAAGGGACCCGTCCTAGATCTTAGTCTTTAATCTTAAGTGAGAGGATCAGGTCAAATACTGTTGCATAATGCTTTTTTTAATAATGCTTACTATTTCTAAAACCATGCTTATTCTAATTTGCAGGTGGGTCTCTTCCGTAAGTCGGGGGTCAAATCTCGTATCCAGGCTCTCAGGCAGATGAATGAGAACTCTCCAGAGGACGTGAACTATGAAGACCAGTCTGCCTACGATGTGGCTGACATGGTCAAGCAGTTCTTCAGAGACCTTCCTGAGCCGCTCCTCACCAGCAAACTGGGCGAAACCTTCCTTCACATTTATCAGTGTAAGTATTTTATCATAGCTTGTTCTCCTTAATTCAAAACATAAGATTTCTTGCAATGATTTCAATTTTTCCTCTACAGACGTGCCTAAGGAACAGAGGCTGCAGGCGGTCCAGGCAGCCATAATGCTGATGTCCGATGAGAACAGAGAAGTGCTGCAGACGTTGCTCTGCTTTCTCAGTGATGTCACTTCCTCTGTGCAGGAGAATCAGATGACGCCCATGAATATTGCAGTGTGTCTCGCGCCCTCTCTTTTTCACCTCAACATTCTGAAGAAGGAGAACCTCTCACCAAGGTGAACATTATACTGTATCAGATTAGGGTATCATTTATGGCACTATGGTGGCACAATGGTTATGATACTGAATTGTTGACTAGAAGGTTTAAGTCTCAACACTGCCAACTGCCAAGTCCACTGACTTTTATCTGTAAAGAGTATGAAGCCAATATGCAAACGATAGTGTGCTCAGTTCTCCTCATTTATATTCCTTCACAGAACAATGCAGAAGAAATATGCCACTGGGCGGCCTGACCAAAAGGACCTGAATGAGAACCTGGCTGCAACCCAGGGCTTGGCACACATGATCACTGAGTGTAATCGACTATTCGAAGTGAGTTTGTCTCTATACAACTCTTAAAATAAGTCTATATTGAATTCATCATGCTTTTCTTATCTTAACAGTGGAAGGTCAATGATTTCATGCTTTTGCGGTGATATTAAACAGTAAAGTAGCAATGTGAAAAACACTATTTATGGGAATTGATATAAAATAGACACAAACAAGCGTTTCACCAAGAATCCTAAGTGCTTGGATACTGTCATGCTGGGGTACGTCTGGGTTACTGTATCATGAAGTTGAGGAACTTTTATGTTGAGATGAATAACCTTCGGTGAAGTGGAACTACGATCAGAGATACAGTCACGAAAGAACCGGAAAGCTTCTGACCTTGGGCAAAGCCCAAGTGGTTAAGAGTAATCCTGTTGAAAGAACCGGCAATCTGAGAGATAATCGTCACCTTGCCAGAGGTGGAATACAAAACAGAGTAGCTTAGCTTTTGGAACCAGTGCTCTACCAACTAAGCAAATAGTTTGTTGTTTCACCTCATCAAGGGTCTTCCATTTCATCGAAAGTCAAAGAGTTCCTAGAGTCCATGGGGTTGGGTCTTGGAGTGCCCTTGCATGACATATAAAGAGTATGAATTTATACAGGTACCAACATCTCAGCCGTGCCCGCTGCTGATTATGGGTGTGCCTAGTCGCAGACCAGTCAGATTGCCCACCATGCCAACTCCTCCACCATCTAACAATTGGATTATCAGTGTCAGAACTGGATGTTGGAGCAATGGAAGAAGGTCATTTGGTCTGAGTCCTATTTTATTTAGATGATCCCGTGATGGCAATAGGATGCACATGGGAAGAAGAAGAGCCAGTGCTATGTGAAAAACACTGGAAGAAGGTCATTTGGTCATTTGGTCACAGTGCTTTTCCGGATTTTCCCCAAGCCAATTCTGCATTTATTTTTCCCACACAAAACTAAGTCAAATCTGCGGTTCGATTTGTCCAGTAGGTAACAGTCTGAGAGATCTCTGTCCCATCTCATCAGTACATGATTACATGGGTATCTACAGTTGTTTGTCAGAAGCATTAAAAATAAATATTTTCTTACATCATAACTCGACCATTTTGGGGTATTCAAATAGGACCCCATATTTATCTTTCAAGCAGCAGAGGGTAGTACGTTTGCACCAAGTTAAGTAATACTTTTATCATAGAGGTGGCCAAGTGCTCTTTGCTTAAAGAGATGGTTGAACAAGATCAGATTGTAGCACTTTCAAAGTACAAAAGATTTTGTAGTATTTGAAAATAAAGTATGTTTAAAAAGCCAGTTTTGCAGAAATAACTATGCAATTCCAGTGTTTCCACAGTTTAATTAAGCAAAGCACCGTTGCATTGCTGCAGACTGTTTCATTACACTCTCATTTCTCATACGTTTCATACGTCTCAATCATAATAGAAATAGTATTTGTCTCCTCTTCACCCTCAGATCCCTCATGAAATGGTGACCCAGTCGAGGAATTCCTACGTGGAGGCAGATGTGCAGGCCCCGACGCTGGAGGATCTGTGTAAGCCTCAGCAGCATGAGGAAGAGGAGGAAGATGAAGGCTCCTGGCCCGCACACTTAGAGTCCCGGCTGCAGATCCTGCTCAAAGAGGCACGAGATAAAGCCAAAGGCTGGGTGTCCTGTCAAAGCTCTGATAACACCGAACTGGCATACAAGAAGGTAAGATGAAGCCTCGGGCAGGTCTGTACGGGCCAAGTTATGTCATTTTATCTAAGGGATAAAATGTTTTGCCTCAGAACTGACAGAACTGACACTGAAAATGGACCTACTAAAAGAGAAGCCTGTTGTTATTGTAAATACAATTTGCCATCAGTTTACAGAATTATATGTGCCAGGTTTTTATTTCTTTTTATAAGTTGTTATATTTGTTAAGACCTCAGTTGTTAAAGCAAACAGACGTCGATCGGAGGGTCGTTAAATGGTGCTTACCTGTATAAACACTACTGGGCAATCACTCATATGGCAGACAGCAGAATGAGACTACATTTCGTCCTACAGGTGGGGGACGGGAATCCCCTGCGGCGCTGGCGAGTCTCTGTAGAGGTGGAGGCTCCTCCGTCTGTAGTGCTGAACCGTGTGCTTCGAGAGCGCCACCTGTGGGATGTGGATCTGCTGCAGTGGCGAGTGTGTGAAGTCCTGGACAAGCAGACCGAGATCTTCCAGTACGTCCTCAACCGCATGCCACCTCACCCCAGCAGGGACTTCGTAGTGCTCAGGTGAGAACGCTCAACGTGAACTCGTGGACTCACCGACAGCGGGATTGCATTCTAACCTCGACGGTGTGCCTTGCAGATCGTGGAGGACAGATTTACCTCGTGGCGCATGCTCCCTTGTGTCTGTTTCCATCGAGCACGAGGACTGTCCCCTCGTAGGTGGGGCGAGGGGCATCGTGCTTGAATCCGACTACCTGCTAGAGCCCTGTGGCTCAGGGAAGTCAAGGCTTACACATATCTGCAGAGTGGACCTCAAGTGAGTACACAAAATACAAAACCACTTACAAAGAGGAACAAATTAGCTTAGCATCACTGTATAACCCCACCGCTTCCATCATCTGGTTGGTCACCACACAGAAGCAATCGTGTTTAATCCTGCCCCGAGGCGATATTTCAATAAATACCAAAGTCACCTTCCAAACTTTAACCTACCCTCTTCATCTTAAATCCCCCAACTTTTAAACATTCAAAATTTAAGTCTATTTGATTCTATAAAAAAGTACACTGCTCACAAGAGATTTTTCGTTATGGGATAGTAACTTAGCAGTGAGCAGTGTATGTGATATATAGTAGACTATGACTGGCCTCATTTCGTGGGGTCAGAGGTGAAAAACAGTTTTACACATCATTTGAACCCTAACACACATGCTGTGTTTACAAGATTTCTAGGAGAAATAAAAGTTTCTTTTCCTTTCCCCTTCCCCCTCATTCAGAGGGAGAACCCCAGAATGGTACAACAAGGCGTTTGGACACCTCTGTGCCGCCGAAGCTGCCCGCATTCGGAACTCCTTCCAGCCGATCCAAGCAGAGGGACCAGAGACCAAAATCTGAGCCTTTGTGCACGAACAGCACCACCAGAACCCTGAATGCCCTCATGCTGTGACTCCTCAGATGACGTGGAAAGTGGAAACTCTGCAAAATCTGCCAGCGTACCTTAGCTTCCGTGTCGTTCGTCGATTTGTATTACGTTATTTGTAATTTTAATTTGTATTATAATGAATTCTATTTGGTACATATTTTGCTGTGCACATAATCTTATACAATGTATACAACATCTAAGCTCTTAAATGCTTCTGGGAAGCATGTACTTGTATGTTATTAAATTCAAAGCTATATCCGATCGCACGTGTCGCACAACGACGTGTGGTCTGGCAGCGTTTGTCCGTGTGTGTGTGTGTGTGTGTGTTTGCGTCTGCGTGTATTCCCATCTGCGGGCGTGTGACCTGTAGAGACTGTGTATTACCAAAAGGCTTCAAGCATTTTGCCTTTCTATCAGTTGATATCGCTTTGCACTGATATCAGTGTGATTTATATGGTACAAATGCTACTCAGATGTAAGCTGGTTTTACTTTTGCCTTCTCTGTGTTAATCCGTCAGTGTTTGTTTGAGTATGGATGTAAAATTATTTTTATTTTAATGTTAATATTGTATGGATGAAAAAACGACTTGGGTTTGACTTTTTCAGACCTGCTCCTGTAGTACAGAATTACATAGAGGACAGAAGTCAGAGACTATGTCTTTTTAAATAAACTATACATAAATTAATTATTACTAATTGGACACGTTTGCTTTTGTAAACCATGTTTTGTTGCTTTCGTACTTGAGTTTTCGTCTCCTTTATTTTACGCTTCTCTTTGTTTTTGTTTTTCACCGCATTTCTGCTCTCAGTTCTATTTGACATTTAGCAGTCACACTCTTTTTTTTTTTTCAATTTAATGAAATGTTTAGTACCCTTCGTAGTAGGCAAGCTTTTGCTAGCTATTAAGAGAGATTCAGCCATTTGGACTGCCGGGGGAATTCGTACCACTACCTGGGTGCCATCCAGACACGAGTACTGATTTATTTATATAATTAGTTATTTATTTTGTCTTGGGGTGTGGCTCAAACTGGGAAATGTGCATCACGTGTGTGTAATATCATTAAATGATTCGAGGAATGTGGAGGAATCTGGATCTGGATTTCAATGCATAAAGGAAAATGGTACAATCCTAAACTGAAGAGCTATGATCTCCAATAACTCATACATCACTGCATCAGGAACCATCATTCATCAAAAGCTAGGCAAAGGGATTACTTAGGTAAACTATTTACCAAGCACTACAATTCATAAAATTGCTACTTACAAAGTAAATCATTATGTTAACCATGTCCAGAATTAATATAGACTTTTGTGGGCATAAAGGGACCATGGACCATTAGACAATAGAAATGCATATTGTGGGCAGAAAAAAACAAAATAAACATTTTGGTGTAGATGGTGTAGATGGTGTACAATCCATACTACACTACTTAGAGAAATGAGGGGATATTTCATTTTTAATTTTGTGAGGCTGTGTTTGTTCCCAGAGTTCATTTCCACTTCTCTGATGACAGCATTAATGCAGAAGTATCGCGATTTTAGAGCAACATAAGCCGCCTATATGTCTCAACAAGGCAATGCAAGTGGAGTATAGATACTCAGCATGGGAAGCATAATACTCTAAAAAAACAAGTTCTTATTAAATCCCAGTCAACGTTTGAAGAACTTATCCAGTGGGATCTGATACCTTCTCTTGACGGACTGTACTTGAACAAAATCAAGAAAAGGGTGGGCGTGGTCACCTCCCTCTGGTTTTGCTGTTGTCAACACACCTTGTCGGATTTCCTGACCTTTGATGAAAGCATAAATTCTCCCGGGGATCCCAAAAATCCCCCCATGTCCTGCTGACCTGCTTTGCATCCGCTCTAAGTGGCGACTTGTGGCTTCTTTTTTTTATTCGCTCTCACGTTCTTCCATTTGATTAAACTGAATTTTGGTCCAAATAAGAGAATAAAATTACACGTATATAATATTGGTTTCGGTACTTTAGGATTTTGTCCGAATAAGCGGCTGGTCCCATTAACCGGTGGTCCAATTAACCGGATTCGACTGTATAACCTAATTTTTGTGAACAGTGTAGGTACAAATAAGGTCTGACACCTGTTTTTTTGCAATTTAAAAAAAAATCTCTTTTACACACACACACACACACAAGAGAGGAAGAAAGAGAAGTTTATTAAATGCCAAATTACATGGTTTGTTGATTTTCACGGAAGAGACGAAAATGAACGAACCAATAACAAGTCGAAAGTCATTGTACTTTGTATGCTAACGAACCACGAGTGGATTATAAGGTGTCCAAACTTTTGCACGTATTTATTTTTCGTATTAATATTTTGATATTCACGATTTAAATGTTTGCAGTAATGGATTATATTTAAGACCGTTAAGCACAAAATCTCCGTTGAGATCTTTTTTTCTGATCAAAGAAAATCTGACCAACTGCGGTGCCCAAATTACGCACACGAGTCTGTCCACTAGAGGGCAGTATTAGCTCGGTTCAGTTTTAAATGGCGTCCGCCATGATATCCAATTAATCTAAAATCCAAAGCTGAAGACGCTGAAACTTCTCTGCTACTTAATGTATACGAGTAAATAAAACGTGTACTTTATAACCAAAAGTGGGACTTTTAATAAAAAAGGGCAGCCATTTAGTTAGTGAGTTTGGCTAGTTTTAGGAACAACAATGCGCGAAGCCATTAAATCAGGTTCTTTAATTTCTGTCCTGGTGGAGCTGCACTGGTCATCTGTAAGGGCTGTTACTTTAGAAACATCTAAAAGCCATAACAAAGTATCCTTAAAGCTACAGATAGCATCTGTCCTTTGTTGCAAAACGTAACTACAGAGCCAGCAGGAGCTTCAAGACACTGATAAGCTCATTAATTAACAGTAGAAACTAGGCCCTTTGCTCTAAACATGCCTCAAGTAAGGTAAGTGCTTTTCAAATTTGGAAATGAACTTCTGGAACCACACTTCTGCTCTAGATTAAAAAACAACATATTTTGGTGTATTTATATAGAACTGTTGGTGTATTGGACTAATGACCAAAAGGCTGAGGTTTAGTAATTACCATCTATCTCTGTTGGGCCTTAAGTAAAACTTTTGGTTGTTTGGATTGTACTCTGTAACACTGCATTACATTATATGTACTAGTATTATCTATGATTCGGAGGTACCATGTAGATTATCCTTTGCTGATCAAACCTGTACTGATGGTGTGAGGGTGCTGCCAGTTTGCTAGTCCACCACTGCTATATAATGCTGGGCAACAACAGCAGCTACTAATACCCAGTTCCATTTTCCAAAAGCCAAGGAGATTTTCCAAGGAGATTGGGTTCCTTGAGTCCTCACAAGGTTTCTTCCCTGAGAACATGGAGGCAGTCTTTCCTAACCACTGCCTCCTAAAGTACATTAGACTTTTAGGGTGTGTGACCAGAGCTGTGAGCAGTCATTCAGTTCAAAGCTGCACACATGCTCATCTGGTACGAATTGTTCAAACAAACTGAATTACTTGCTGAATCGATGCAGCATTTTTTTGGTTTGATTGATTCACCACAAAGAGAAAATTCTTTTTAAACCCCTTCATCCTCCTATTTGTTCGAATAAAAACTGTATATCGTATGGAACATGAGCAGAAAATTTCAGTTTGTCTGATAATCCCTCCATTGGTTGGACAGGAGGAGACGATGTACCTCCAAGGACCTCCCTCTAAGGACTCCATTATATAATCAATTTTATTTTATGATTTAGACTATCCTATATTTTTTTCTATTGCTAAGCCAAATTTTAAGTTTTGCTATGATTTAATATGCATTTAGTATTTGTTTAATTAACATCTAGGCCGCCCAAGAAGGACGGGTCCCCTGTTGAGTCTTTGTTCCTCCCAGGGTTTCTTCCTACCATTTTAGGGAGTTTTTCCTTTCCACTGTCACCCTAGGCTTGGGATTGGGATTGGCCTTTTAGATAATGTGTTATTGTAAAGCTGCTTTCAGACAATGTTACATTGTAAAAAGTGCTATATCAATAAAATTGAATTGAATTGAATTAATGGTAGCCTAACTATACTGCTCACAAAAATTAGGGGATATTTCAAAACCAATATGAAACGATTAAAACAAGCATTTGAATTTGTTTCATTAAAAAGGATAATTGGAAAAGCACATTTAAATCGAAAAAAATTAACCAAATAAAATGTAATGTCTACCTGTCTGATTTGTGGTGTATGTAAATGATCATAATCAGTCATTTGGACTGGAGTTTTTTGGACGGAGAAATGACCTGGCTATTGCACTAGGAACAGTTTGTGATGGAACTTGACCATCATAACCTGGTCATACAGTTTGATGTTCAAACGACGGTTGCTTGTAACATATGGAAAGACACGAGTGGCTGAAAATGAGGGTTTTACGTGACCTGGACCCGATCTGAATGACACTTTACGAATTTTTTAGGTTGTTAGTGATATGACTAAAACTGACTGTGTGATGTGATAGTTTTGCCCCCCTCCTCTCATTTTATACGTCTCTGGTTGAGATATGAGAGAGGAGAACCTTTTCATCGTCCACAGTGCAATGACTCATGTACAGCCTTCGTTTGTATATTCGGGAATGTCTCGTTGAAAGACAACATCTACCTGTGAGATTAGAGGTGCATCTGGGCTGGACTAAAATGGTCAGTGCACTGTTGAATTGGGCGGAAAATGGTAGGTAATTCTGCCTAAAAATAAAAACACTGGCATTACCGATCCAATCAGAACCTAAGCCACAGTGTAGCTTCTGTAAAAAGGGAACCGACAACCCACGCATACCTCACCCTGCAGATTAACTCCGTTTGGTCTGAAATGATCGTAAAGTGTCCTCAGCTACACAAGTTGAGCTTTGATTAGTCATTTTTCCATCTTTTCCTCAGACCTTTAATGCTCAGCAAATAATCATTTAAATTTTAAATTCCCTTTTAAATCCAAATTGTGATGCACTTCTGTTTTTTTTTTTGTTTGCCCATGTTTGTACTTAAAAAAAGAGAAAGTCGTGCCTCCCCAAACTGCCGTTGCTGTCCCTGGATTTATATACAGTCACCTCCTTTGTTAAGCCCTTCATTAGCAGCCCCACGACGCCATGTTTGATGCCTTGTAATTGCGGGTAAGACTGGGATTTATTAGTTACACTTCCCCTGAGGTTAAGGTAATGGATGTGTTGCTTTTGCAGCCACCACACTTTTGGTTTTTGGTGCTTCAGACCCTGGGTGTAATGTGGAATCCTAATAATCTAATAATTAGAGATCCTTGGGGAAGGATTAAAGGCCCTAAATTGTGATGCGATTTGGTTTTATTTATGTTTTGTCAGCACAGAGATGGTGAGTGTCTGGCTAACTAATCTGCTTACTCTTGATGTAAGAGGGAGAACAAAAATAAACATTTCTGTGAATCGATTCATTTGATTCGTCTCAAGAGAATCGATTCTTTTGCGAATCACACATCCACCGCTTGCACGGCGCTCAGAGGGAGCTCGTAAACGCGCACGGTCACACCGGTAGCAGTGCGCCTTTATCTTAACGTCACTGTCCCCCTCTCACCGCTCTTTCTTTCTTTTCCAAGCTGACAGACTTTCAGAAGGGTCTGGATGATTGTGCGAGGCCGTTAGAGACGGCTGTGATCGCGGCGGGATGATGATGATGATGGCGAGTGAGGCGGCTCTGTGCGCACCGGGTCAGGCAACAGCGACGGGTACCGCATGTCCCGGCCCCGGTCCTGTCATCCTGGCGGCAGGTGGACTGAACCCCGCAGTACCCATCCGTAACATCAGGACCAAGTTCGCCGTGCTGGCTGGTCTGATCAGAGCCGGGGAGGTGAGCGACAGAGACATCGCTGAGACCGTTCTCAATCTGGTGAGTGGAGCGATGATCCGGTACGAGCACCGGTATGCACTCGGGGTATGATTGGCATGCATACATTAGTCTGTTCATTAATTAGTGATGTCACAAGATCAGTGCTGGTTAGGTCTAAAGGATATGACATTAGAATCAGTAATATAAAAAAAAAAAACGTCTGGAATATCACGAGAATACTTATTATGGAGAGCCAAGACGGATTTAAAATGCACTTCTGTGCAAATAGTTACCGAAGTGTCCTTATTTAGTTTAATTAAAAACTGTACACTTCAGATGCAAACGAACTCACCGAGATCTCACTGACCGTTTGACATCAGCATTAAAAGTTTGGTCAAATTACCGTACGTACTTCTTGAAAAGATTCTCAACCCCTCATCCCCTTCCCCCACATTTTGGCCTGGTCACGGGCTGCACTTATCTCCAGAGAACATGGGATTCATGGGTTTAAAAAGTACGTCCTGGAGTCACCAGTGCATTACTGGGCTGGGCAGGAGAGCGTGCCTGCATGTGACGCCTGACCTGAGAGAAAGGCACCGCTGGAAACTGAACCCTAGTCCTTGTGGTGGTGGGTGAACCTATATCAGACGCCTGAATGTACGTTTGCACGTCTATATGAAATACAGTCATACATCTCTTTGTAACGTCGATTCGTGAACCTTGGATCAGCAGCCGTTTTGCTTTCATTCTGATTTCGATTCGTCTGTTCTGCCTCAGGATGAGAGTAGTGCTGGATTATGACACGCTAACATTTGTTTCTCAGCGCGTAACGCGTGGTGTGGCGTGTGGATTGCTACGCCGCGTAGACAGAAGTTTGTGGACACCCCTTTTTATTATGAACTCTGCCATTTTAACAGCATTCAGTTGTAAAACATTCACGTTATAAAGGATGGTTCTGGATTATCCTCTTCACAGGAAAGCCAGCTTCTGTCTAGCTAGCTAATGGCACAGGGTGCCAATCCACCATAGGGCTCATGCGCTAAGGGAACTTTAGAAACGCCAGTTAACCTAAGGTCAAATGAAGTCAGATTTATATCTATAGTGCGTTTTACCATAAAGCATTGTCTGAAAGCTGTTTTGCAACGTTGTATTATCTAATAAAACCAATCTCAAATTTAGCAAGCCTAGGGCAACAGCGGCAAGGAAAAACTCGGTGTGAATCGTCCCCTGGCAATTGAATTGGCTTCTCTTAATGTCCATGGAGAATTGGTTTGCCAGCTTTGATCAAGAACTTGGCTGGCTTGCACAGAACCTTGACATCTATGAGATACCTTGCGAAATGAGTCAGGGTTTATTGTTTAGCATCAGAAGCCAACCAGAAGTCAGCTATGTTCCCAAATTGAGAGAAGAGCCCTTTAGAAGAGCAAAGGCTGTTGTTGCAGCAAATGTGGGTAGCAAACTCCAAACTAATACCCATGCTTTGAATGGAATTTTCAGGGGGAATCCACAAACCTTTGTGTATGTAATGTGTTTCTACACACTGTTGAAATGCGAGTGCCACTTTGTTCAGTGGTCTTATTTGGACTCCAGTTGTTCTCACAGCTCCACTTGATGTGCGATGTTGATTATCCGTAATTCAGTGCTTCTTTTTCTGCATGTGTTTTGGAGGGAGTATCAGCCAATTAGGCAGCAGATGTTTCAAACCTTCTGTCTGAGCTGTTAAATGCAGGTGAGGTGTGGAGAGCATATGGTACGATGATCTAAGATCGGCTTCCTGGTACTGATGGGCACTCAAGTTAGCAATTTACTAAGTGTCTGTACCATGTAGATACACTCCTCAATTTTATGAGGTACTCCTAGTATAGTAGTGTCCAATTACTGCCTATACACGATCGGATTCTGTGGAAGGTTATGAGCCTCACTCTACCCTGGTAGTTAATAAAAAAAAAACGGACCACCACAGGGCGACCACTGACCGGCGCTGGCATTTGTGAATTGGAAAATCGGTTTTTATCATTTTTATCATTTTTATTTTTTCTACTCCATACTTAAGTTTGAGGTTATGAGGTGACTTGGTGAGTTAAAAATGGAGAAGTCCAGCATGGCATGTAGCATCAGTACTGACTGCTCATAGCTATAGGTTTACTCAAAAAAGTCATTAGTCATTTTTTTCTTGCTGACCTATGGCAGAGGAATTGTAACACTTTTAAATAAAAAGTTAGTGTTAAATAACTTAAAACTATTTAGTGGTTAACTGGCTTGTAATGCACTGTTGTTTCCCTTTTGACTAATTGTCAAGCAGAGGGGTAAGACTGTGCCCCTGTAAATTCTGTGAAAACTTTGTTTCCTGAATGACAACTTTCAGCTCATAATAATGAGTGACTTTAAAACAAAGAGATTCAGTGAGGGTGAGACCATTTAGAAGATCGAACATTTGTTTCCAGCATCACAACCTTATGCTCTTGGCTGGGATTTAAAAACACAAATGTCCAGGTGCACTGTTCTACCATTGTTCATTTTGGCAGGGATTTCCACATTTTAGTTTTTTCCCAGTAACAAGATGCTGTTAAGTGAAATGAAACGCGCTTTTATTTTTGAGAAAGAGGGTGCAAGTTCAGCAATTTGGTGTCTCATTAATGTTAGTTTTATCAGCACCAACAGCATCACATATTAGCCATCAGTCACTGATAGATGTTGGAATTAGTATGTATAATTGTACAATATCCAACCCACACATTTGATAAAAAACACAATGAGGTTTCGGTTTGCCACTGTTTTTGAGTGTTTTCTCCCAAAATGTTGCCTTCAAACCATTAATATTAACCAGTAAATAGCTGGCAAAGACAGCTTTGAGTGACTGTAATTTTTTAAAATCAAAACACAGGTTTAACACACATCTTTGTTATTCTGTGCTCACACTTTGCAGTTTTTGGTCGATTGCTTTGTTGGTGCAGTTCGTTTGGAAAAGTGTGACCACGGCCATCCAAACCTTGTACCGAATGAGCAGACCCCTAAATATAATGATATTATTTAGGGGAACTTTTTTCTGCTTCCGATTTAGGGGAACTTTTTTCTGCCATTCCATTGATGGATGAACAAAGCACGACCCAAACAGTGTCATGTTACAAGAAGCATCCATTAAATTTGATATAAGTTATCGAACAAATATCCTTCTGGTTATGTTAAAGACCTGTACTCGATAAAATACCTGTTTCCGGGAAGTAAGCTGCCTGTAACGCAGCGGTAAAAGCTTCCTAAATCTTGTCTTAACCCTTTTACATGTTGAAGCTCATTGTGAGTGATCAGCTGGTAAAAATGGCAGCACACATTAAGAAATCCCACCAGCCTGTTTAGCCCAGCACACATTGGTCCCGAAATTATGAGATTGAGGTCAGACGTCATAAAAGCTGTCCAACACTCTAAGCTAATTGCATAATGTGGTTCAGTTAGTTCAAATTCAATTAGCCTTCCATTGAATCTCAGACTTCAGGACACACTCCTTCATATAACGTAATCAAGGTACACACCGTGTGACCATGTGATCGATCAGTATATATTTGAATGCATTAATATCCCAATTGAGACTTTGGGGTTAAATGGATTGAATCGGAATCCTTTTACATATATAAGGTCTGAATAATTGGGGCCTGCTGATTAAATTAACGTGATTGTATATGATTTAGTAATCATCCCCTTGTGTGTGTGTGTATATATGGTCTGAATATTTAATTTCTAGTTTAAATCTCCTTTTCCTGTGTAGTTGAACTAACATGGTAGTATACGATTTAATACATTACTCAGTCGAGGAGGAATTCCAGGATAGCACTGGCATTTCATGGACTACTTGGTTGACCAGTGTTGTCATTTCTATGGCTGATTTATCTGCTTACATTGTGCACACTGCGAATGAGCACGGTGGTGCAGAAGGCCACGTGTGAAGGCTGGATCCATCTCTTACTACTATCTCAGCGGCAACAGATGGACGAAGCGTGGTACGGAGCCTGTTGACATTGAGACGATCCTGCTGTTGGCAGGCCTGTGGTTGTTGCCCATAAAGCACAGAGAGATTGCCATAGGAACTGATGTACAGTGCAACTTCATTGTGGTACATGCGAGGGGAAATTGATGCCGTGCTCAAAAAAAGGATAGAACGTGTCCGAATGTGCGATCTTAGTTCAAATATGTGTACGTTTTGAAAGTTTAGTACTTATGATAGTTGTGGCTAGTTGTCATTGCCTGGTTTTGGAAAGTACCGCAAATATTTTCTGTCTGGTCATGTAATCTTAAGTTGTGTCCTCTCATAACGAGCGACAATTAAGTGTCAGTGCTTGTAACGATAACATTATTTTCCGTCGAGACAAGAGGCTGATTTTCGACATTTAATCACGTGAAAACAATTAATGCGTCAGATTGTGTCAGGGGATTGATACGTTGACAAAGCCTTGCATAGTTAAAAGCATAAAGATAAATAATTTATACCATCTATTCCAGCTTTCAGGCTGGCTGCAGCATATGGGCAATTTTTTGCAATATAAATATGCAATTTCCTCCAAATAAAATATTTATCAGCATTGGTTATTGTTGCGTAAAATGGGGCATTACGTTGGTAATTAGTGTTTCCACTTTGGTGCATTGTGTGTGTTTTATCGAAGTCCTTTCAAATGTCCGCTCAGCACCGCAGCTTTGCTCTTGGTTACCAATATGACAGATTTCAGTCATACATTCTCAGATCGGGGCAATTTAGTGTAATCAGTTGACCTAAGGCATGACTTTGATCTGTGGGAGATAAATGGTGCATCCGGAGTGAACCCACACATACACGGAGGGATATGCAAACTCCACAGAGGCAGGTGGAGCAAAAGTTTATGTATAGCTCAATAAAAGTACAGATCTTGCTACAGTCTTCAGATTAAGTACAGATCTTCAGCTACAAATGATATAGAAACATGCGTTACTGGCTGCACACAACCAAGAGGGAAAGAGTTCTTATTTTAACCTTTCAATAGAGACTCAACACTAAAATATTGTAAATTATAGATTTACTATAAACTAGAAACCATGTCTGATCTTTTAAAGTTCATGTCCTTTTGTCCTTTTTTTATCTTCTGAAGAGTTGTGTGTCCTCAGATTGGTTTGTATCTCAGGTTGTTTTCTGATGAATGTTTCCTGCAGCTCTTACCTTCTTATGCAGTGATAATGAAGCATCATGACTTGAGTAATTGAGGCATCTGGCAGGTCTCCTTATCCAAAGCAACATAGACATTTAGTAGTTGAGAGCTAATGGCCTTGCTGAACACTTGTGTAGTTTTAACGGTCCGTGTACTAAATTTGTCCTAAGGGTCAAAAATGACCTGTTTTTATGAAATCTCTAACATAAGGCAGCTTAATTGAATATTAAACCTCAAATCTATTTTGCATAAAGAAACAACCTTGTTATTCATTCTAAATGTCTCTACAGGTAACATCTGTGAATATCTGGGTTTTTGCTTGTTTAACAGTGTTTCATTTAATCATTGCAACACACCTGCCATTCTTCTTCTTCTTATTATTATTAGATAAAGATAAATAATTATTATTAAGCAATAGCCAGAAACGAAAAAGAAATGTCTCATCAGAAATGTACAGAAAGTATACGGCTTTAAAAAATATTTTATTAGCGGGTCACTAACAGTTTTTGAGAGACTCTGTGTATTGTTTGTTTTGAGACATTCTTAAATGCTGTATAATATTTCAAAATACAAAAGTACAGGATTTCAAATACAAAAACTCTTCCCGCTTTCTTTGACCCATTGCTCATTACCCTGGGGGGAGAGAACTTGGGTTACTGTCTCCAGCAGCACCTTTACGGCCTCTGACTTCATCCCCCACTAGTAACTGATGTCTGCTTTTATTTGTCTGGGAATTGGAGTCATGTGTGAGGTCATGGAGGCACGTGCACAAGAAAAGTCAAATCTGATATTTTTGACATTCTGGGGGCTTTTTTTAGGGGTATGTGTATCATTATTTAACTCCAGTAATCATTATGTTAGTGGTAAGCAGGATAAAGTGAGGATTGTTTAAGCGATTTTCTAACTGCCGGGTCAAAAATGGACTGAAAATTAGTGGAGTTCCGATCGATAAGTGACAAATCATTAGCGACCGATTTCCGTGACGAAGCATGTGATGGGCGAATGCCGATCATTGCCTTTCATAGCCAATCACAAAAAAACATTCACCTCTACTTTGCAGCCCACAGAGGCCGTGTGTGCAGTGTTGTGTCCCCGCCCCCTTTCCATTACACTGCACAAGCGCTCGGTGGCAAATCGTAAACAAACGTCTACCCTGTGGAACTTTTACAGTCTGTAAGAGTGATGTAAAGCAAAATACCAACGCAAAAATACCTCGTACCATACGTCATTTAAAGAACAAACACTTATAATAATAATAATAATAATAAATAATAATAGGTTACACTTCTATAGCACTATTACACACTAGCAGAAGTGGAAGAAGAAAAGTAAAGCGAGAAAAGATGAGTCTTTAGTACAGTTTTAAATTCAGAGAGAGGAGTAGTTGAGCGAAGAGAGAAAGGAAGAGAGTTCCAGATCAAAGGGTCGGCAACACGAAGGCAGAATGGTGGTGCGTTTTTCAGGCTCACTGCAGAGAATATAAATAAGGCATCCGGTATGTGATCGGTAACAAAGATCGGAACTCTTGGGTGATCGGAATCGGCAGTATAAAACACGATCGGAGCTTCCCTATTCGAAACAATCCCTGAACCCTGTTAATACACAGCTTTCATGCCAGTATGTAAAAGGCGGTGTTTGACTTCAGGCTGAATAAAAGCTGATTTAGAAAGTTTCCACTACTGCTAAACAAAGTGGCAGGTCATTTTTGACCCTTAATTTAACACAAGCATTAAGGGTAGAAAGGTGGGAGCTTGGCTGAGCGTGGCCGATTTAAATTCCCAACCTGCTGATTGGTAGTCTGAAGCTCAAGCCACTCAGCCAGCGCTGTCCAGTAAATTCCTGGTTCATCGTTCACTCCACAACCTAAGGCAGGCTTCAAAATCTGGGCCTGGAGATACACCATCTGATTGTCTAGGACACCAGAGATTAATTAGGACCAATTTGCTCTCAGCAGGATGCTCTAACACTACAGCCTTGGGGCGTGTCGGGGCAGAGACAGCAAACCACCGTCCTGCCTCATGCTCAGCAAACCCAGAGGAGGTGTGCTGTGGGAATAGAAATGAAAGAAAACATTAAAACGTGAGTTTGTTTGTATCGCTAGATGCATTTTTGTTGAACAGGCTATAGGATTCGAGGTTATGTACTGTTTATAAAATTGTCTAAGATCAGCTAAGGCATACCTCCAGATCCATTTCTATACGAACGAGGGAGAAATATCAGAAATATCGGAACCAGGGCAGGACTGAATGGGCTGAATGCTATCATAATTGACCAGACCTTCACTTGTGGTTATATTTGTGTAAAATATGCTATGAGTAGACGAATAACACAATAGGCCTGCAGTCTTTTTGATGGCTTTGATCGATTCAGGCTTCACTGGAGACCAAACAAGGACAATGGCGCTAGACGTACCTGCAGGGTTTTGAATGGAGTCCAGTCTTAAGAAATTAGATATGGTATCGGACTCTGGTGAATGAGCTGTGTTCATGTAGGATTGATACAGATTCTGTTACAGCACTTCAGTCAGAGCTATCAGTGATTCTTTGTAAATAGCGCGGTTGAACAATTAAAATTTTAATTTTTACAGTTACCACAGACGCTCCATTCTTTTTGTAAATGACAAAATAGAACAAATACAATAGAAAAGGTAAAGTGGCAGTGTACAAGCTACATGTATATTAAAATTAGAATAAAAAGATATTAGAGGTAGAGAATGTATGATATGTAAAACGATAGGATATTGCACGTTTGAATTCTGGTTACTATACTGCACATTGAAATTGTGTTATTGATCATTGCTGAGTGAGGAGTTGCACGGTTTGGTGGCCACAGGTAGGAATGACCTCCTGTGGCGCTCAGTGATGCATTTTTGAGGAAGTCTCACGGTTTCCAGGGTCTGGCTTTTTAAGCTTCAGGACTGTTTGTGTGTCCCCGAGTTGCATCTCACCTTTAGAACAAGTCAGTGACTTGGATCATGTGAATGTGTTAAACCGACTCATCACACCACTCCACATGTACCTCACCCATCTGGCCATAAACATTAAAAAGTGCAGCAAACTGATGAAAGTGCTTCGGTCAGGGCTGAACCACCCACTGAAGCTTAACCGAATGGAACGGGGTCAGCACTCGGTGTGACCTCAGGCCAAACCCTGCTGTACGAGATTTCCCCTCTTGCTGAAATTTCTTGCAGTCTGTTTCGCTCCATCTGCTTCCGTTAAAAATCACAAGACTTGTGAAACATGTATTAGCTGGTAGGAAATGATTATTGCTGTCAAGCGAGTAAATGAGCAGCTCTTCAGTAGGAATTGAGCTGAAGTAATGATGTGAGTCAAGTGTTTAAAACTGAGTTAGCCGAGGGGAAATAAGCCCATGGAACATGTATTTACTTTTAATAAATCAATTAAAGTGCTATCTTAAACACGCGCGTCTATCTAAAATGTGATCATCAATCACTGATCTCCAAATTAAGATATATTTTTAAAATCACGAGCATCTTAAGTCCTCATTCATCAAGATAAACTACAGTTCTATACGTCATTTGACTTCGTGAGATATCCATGCTGATTTTAACGCATGCATTTAAAAAAAAGTGTTAGGTCACCATACGAGCACTATATATGACGCCGTAAACTTGATCAGAATGTATTCATTAATGTTTTGCACAAGTATTGATTGGAAGTCCATTTCGACAGTCACGAAGTTTAGCATGCACACCAAGGCCCGTCAGTTGTTGTTCTTCCGACGGGGTGCATTGGTGTGTTTTTGAGACAGTCCCTGTCCCTGCTGTGGCTGGGTAATGAGCAAACCGTTTAAAGAGGTTTTCAAATGAGCTTTGCCATGCTCACCAATTCTGCTGCCTAGGCTTTCTAATCAGAGTCGAGACAGACGTAGTGGCAGAGACCGGGACCGGATTATTTCTTTATTTACTTTTTGATACAAGAACAAAGAGCAAAATGGGAGAAAATATAACTGGTGTGTAAATTCCATTTACAGTATTTAGCAGAAGCCCTTATCCAGAGTGACTTACAAAAGTGCTTTAAGATATCAGTAACATAATCCATTCTTAATAATAAGGAATCTAAACAAGAATACACCTGACACTGTAAAGGTTGTGGGTTTTTTTAAGAGAAAAAAAAGACAAGGCTGGGGGGTTTAGTTGAGGTAGGTGCGGAATAAATGGGTCTTCAAATGGTGTTTGAAGATAGCCAGAGACTCAGCTGTTCGAACATTGAGGGGAAGTTCATTCCACCACTTAGGAGCCAAAACA
>JAUZST010075071.1:0-21278 GCA_034779995.1 Parotocinclus haroldoi | reverse complement strand
ACACACCCTGCCACCTCACTGGTCTCTCAATAAAATTCCCGTTGTTCTGCATCCTCGTCTCCAGTACGCTCATTCAAACATTCGTATATATATATATATATATATATATATATACATATAATTTTTTTTCCTACTCTGCACACATGGTTTAAAAGATTGCAGAGAAATTTCCCTTGTCCACATTTTTCTTTTAATCGCTGAAGTCATACAAAAACCCCACCTTCCCATTCTAATGAGGTTTGTACACCTTCAGGAATAGAACAAAAAAAAGTTAATTTCCTCTGCTTACTCCAACTTTGTAATAACCAGAATGTAAATGTGCAGACATGCTTATTTTGAATGGCTTCTTTATTGGGCCGGCTAAAACTAGAACATACACACCTTGTAAGTATTAAACAATGTAGCCTTCACAGGAAAAATCACAGTTAAATATGGAATGGGCTCTGAGCCCAATTTCCCTGGGAGAGAACAAATGCTAAATTACAGTATATGTATAAAGGCCAATTTATTTATCTAATGAGTTGACATACAGTGTTCCTACCTCAGGGCACAAGTGACTCTTCCCTGACATTTGCATGATCTTTATTTGCCTCGAAACTGCAAATATAATCATTTTCATTTAAAATATCCTGGTTCTTAACATCTTTGGAGCTAATGCATATGAGTTGTTATTATTATTGGGAAAATGTTGCAGCCATATGTAGAGTACTCAGTATTACACAATGATACACACTAACTGTAAACAAAACGCGCCATTTTTACCTTTTGTTAGAGTCTATCCTATCTTAATAAACAACAACAAATTTACTTAGTAACACTTAACCGTATTTTTAAAATGCTGTATCCTGAAGGACTCAAGTATTTTACTAACAATGAAAACAAAGGCTATGTCTGAAATCCTTTATGATTGCCTGAATCTTGCACTATTTAGGGTGGTCACCATTTTGTAGTGCTTTTAGAGTTCTCAGTGAATAATCGTATTCCCCGGCCAGCACACTACATTACTTCCCACAATGCTACATCATTTTAGTGTGCCATTGATGCAAACTACTGTCAAATGGATATTTCATAATTCATAATAATTCCTTGCTGTTCTTCGTCTATTTTCAATAGCAGTAGGCTAAGCGATTCTTAGTAGCTGTACTGGATTAAAATGTGGAGCATTTAGATAGGAATTTGGGATTTCAACTACACCTACGCTACATCGACAACATCAGCTACATCAACTAAGATCACACACAATCAAATGACAGCTCACGGTCATGGGACCGCATTTCATTTAGTCATGTTAACATAACTACAACCACATCAGCACACGTTGGAATGTTTCGTCTAATCATCAGATGCATTTCTTTAGCACCACATGTTGTAACAGGTTATAATTTTTTTGCATACAGATGTCAAGACTCACCACACATGAGATTGTAGAGCTCTATGTTGGAAAACGGTTCCACCTCACTCTGACTGTGAAATTTTGGGCCATAACTAAGAAACATTGCCTATGATGAACATTAAAAGAAGTGTGTAGTGAGTACATGTCATGTTACAGTTACCCTTAAATGTGCATAGAAGCATATCCGAGTGCACAGAAACACACACCTGCATGCTTGGATCATCGTTGTCATATCCATGATCTCCACCAGAACAGAATGTATTAGAACCTGGATATCTACAGAGATACAACAGGTAGTGACACAGATTCTTGCCCATACAGTACAAAGAGATCAAGGTGTAGATATATAAGACAACATAAAACAAAACAGGATCTCATTCGGTCTCGGTATTCACTCGCCATGTGTTTTATGTTAACATTCTCTTAGCTAAATTTGAAGCATCCTGGGTCTGGAACCGCTAAATGTGTTCTGCCTGAGGTGTGTGGCGTACCCAGTCAATAGCACAAACTACTTCAGGAAATTAAATGGAGGGCATTGATAACACTCATACCGTTGGATTTCGCTGGATTTACCTTAATAAAAACACTACTGTGTACAAAGTAAGCCATGTTGTATAACATTCCTTTTCGGTTGACTATGGCTGTGTTCTAGTCATGATAATTATCTACAGTTATGTATTTGTATTTTGGAGCGCAAACAAATAAGTTCATGTTTTGTACTCGAACAAAACAAGCATCCACTCATTTGCCACCACATAAGTGATCCAGTTTTGAGTCCTGACGGTGCATGCTGGCTGGACTGGCTGTCACACAGACACATAATTGGAGGTGTCTGAGGGAAAGAAGGCCATATGAGGGGACTATCCCCAGCCATTGCAACAACGAGCCCTTATGAGCCCTGAGTGATGAACATGCACCCTGTCAAAAGTACTCCTGGGATTTGGCCTCAACCAGGATAAAGCTGGGGATAAACAAGAAAGTAATAATAAAATGAAATGTGTTTTCACGTCAACTTGATGTTTAGCCTTGTGTGTTTGTCTGTTTGTCTTTGTGCGTGTTCATGCGCGTGTGTATGCACACTCCACCTCTCAAACAACCAGTTTGAATTGACGAGCACGCTGACATCCTCTATACGTCTGCTGTGTGCATAGTGCAAGCGTTTTGGTAGGTGCGGTTTCAGGTAGGGCTTTATCTGCTGACCAGGTTTCTTACACTAAAACAAATACCACACACAAACACACATGACTGGTGAGCTAAGAAGGAGACTAAATGTCCTCCAGCTCACCCCATACATTTTCAGGATTTTAGTTAAGGGGGCATGGATGACCATGTCAAAGCCAATTTGTTAATTCTGTTTGATACCTCTTTCTCTACAATCTCTGAACAAGCAGACTTAATGCTGTGGCCAACTGTGGGACTGTGGTACCCTAGCGCTCAAACTGTTCACCAGGGTTCAAATCTCACCTCTGCCAAGCTGCCGAGGACTGCGGTAGCCTAGCGGTTAAAGTATTGGACTTTGGACCTAGGTTCAAATCCCACCTCTGTCAAGCTGCCACAGTTGGGTCCTTCAGCAAGGCCCTTAACCCACCATTGCTTGAATTGTGAGACTGTATCAATTGTAAGTCGCTCTGGATAAGGGCGTCTTCTAAATACCGTAAAGGTAAATGCAAATGTTGGGTCCTAGAGCAATACCCTTAAGCCACCATTACTTAGACTGTAACAGTTGTAAATTCTAAGATTAAATAAATTGTAAGTTGCTCTGGATATCTGTACGTAGAAGCTAATCTGCCTGACGATACACCATGGATATTGTTCTAACTTTCTTTATATAGTGGGTAATAAATACTATGTGTAGATCTTATCTTGCTACATTTATTGTTAGCAAGATTATCTTGTTATAAACAGTATTATTTTGGGCTGGGGCCACTATTATCTATTAAGATGATCTGTTTTCAGTCATTTGATCATATTTGGTCACAATTAGCATGACACAACCCTCCCCATATAAAGTGCCCTTAGTGCCTGGGGACTCTCAGTAAACATATCATTCAACCTTCACATTGCAAGTCAATTTTGGAAATGAACCCCAGCCTACTAATGCTGCTGTTTCTATCAGCAGCCTCTACCCACTAAGCCACCAAGAATTCCACCTTTATGAATAAACTGTAACAAGGATAAAAGCTCTATTTTTGTCTCATGTTACCATGATTAAGAACAGGTATTTATTTTGACACATTTAATTAATTCTTGAGGTGCAATTTGAGTCTCTTTTAGGATACTGAATGCTACTAACTAGCATGCTGGTAGCTGTCCATGGAAGTAAAAATACACTTGCATCCTTTTCCAGTTAATGGTTTTAGATTAACTCATTAATGTGGGCATTTTTCAATGTTACATTTACGGCATTTAGCAGACGCCCTTATCCATAGCAACTTACAAATCATACTGTCTTACAATTATATTAATGGTGGGTTAAATACCTTGCTTAAGGACCCAGCTGTGGCAGCTTGCCAGAGTTGGGAATTGAACTCAGGACCATGAGGTCCAGGGTCCAATACCTTAACCGCTAGGCTACCGCAGTAGCAGTCTCAAACCTTTTCATGGTGGTAAATCACAGAATCTGACCTCTGTGTCATAATACATTTATAACCCAGTAAAGTAGGTCCTGGATTAATTCCCAAACAAATTTTATTTGGTTCCTTAAATATGTCCTATGGTTCCTTAAAATATCCAATGATTATAATGATTTATAGTATGATTTTGTTTGTAAGCTACTTAACTACTTAATAAATGTTCCAACCCTACTTACAAATCCTACCAGTAATTCTGAATAAATGTATTACCCATGAGTGTAAGGTTGGAACATCACTGACATTATTGCATGAACACTTTTCAAAAACAGTGGACTCTGTTTGCACGCTTTTAATTGGGTTTCAGCTATGGATACAATACCAGTGAAAAGTGATGACTTACCGTCATGTTGGCCACCAGCTGTGCAGAATCCACTGCAAATACAAAACCCAATCTATATCAACCCATACAAATGGTACACGTATGTTCCCTATTTCAAATATGCACCAAAGGGGAAATCTTTGATGTAAAGACATTGAAAAAAATATTTGACAACATTTCATTTGCGTAAACAAGATTCAAGCCTGTGTTACCATTTTGGGATAAAGCAAAAGAGATTGTCCGAAACATTTTTAGTATTTGGTGAAAGGGCAAGCGATGGAGTAATGGATGACCAGAATATCACTTTGGTTAGCTTGACATTACATGAAGTTAACAGAGCATTATTGACTGAATATTTGTGTGTAGATGTGTTCTTTTAAGCGACTTTGCAAGTCGGACCAAGTCTTTCCTGCTCTGGTATATGGCAGAGACAAAAAGTAAATAAATAAATGAGTGTTGAAAAAGACATTAAAGTTATATGACTGTTCTTCTTGACGTAATTTCCGGTACATCCTTTCTCTCGCCTGTGTTTCAGTGTAATGCCATGATAGTGCAAACCATGGATGTGTCAACACTAAGATTAGGGGAAAAACAACATTGAAAAAGACTAGGAGTGGAAACAAACATGCTGGAAAAAGGTCCCACATGTATTTTGCTCCCACACCCTGGAAAGTTTCAAGACTAAAGTGTAATGGAGATGAATAATGTGGTCTGTATAGTTTAGGCTGTAATTTCCACTCACTGAATGTCTGCCAGGACCTCAATCTTGAAAGAACACACCATAAATGATGAACTTGCTTGGTATAGTAACAATATGAGTAAAGAATATTTGTAAAAAAAAGACCCACCCCTCACAGCAACAGCATGCAAGATTACAACTTCGCATTCATAAAGAAGGTGGTCATTAATCCCCCCTGGGTAAGCTATGAGTATGCAAACAAGCTATGAGTAAGCAAGCTTCTTAAAAGCCTTTTGGATCATTATAGTAATAATTTGGACAATATCTATTCGCATATACTGTCTGCCCATGGTCCCATAATGAGAGGAGTAAGAAGGAATGCAACCCAGCACACCAGAGAAACCAGGAGAGAAAAAAGGAGAAACAATAACTGCATCTTTACGACACACTTTTTCTTTTTTTTTCACTTTTTCTCTCACAGTTTCTTGTTCTCAGTTCCCTGCGCTCTTCTGACAAATCTGCTCGCAAATATCAGAGTAAATACATTGTGTTGTCACATTGTGTTGGACAGTGTCAAATCGATCAGCTCTACAGGGAGAGACGATGGATAAAATAATTTATTTATCTGGCTTTTTTAATGTTGGCATCAGTGGCCATCTCAGCGAAACACACACAAGGTTATATCTGCACACAATATTATCACAACTGCTTATATATACACACAAGTCAATAGCAATTTTAGAGTAATCAATGAACCGGACACGCAGGTCTTTGGACTACGGGAGGAAACCCACACAGACATGAGGAGGATCCCAAATCGCTCAACCCTGGGATTGAACCCAGGACCTTCTTGTTGTGAGGCAGACCCAAAAAGCCACCGTGCTGCCCAAACACTACAGTATTTTGGCTATTTAGTCAACAATATTACATATAACATTGCTAAGTATGGTAAATAATATGGTGTTCAGACAACATCCAGGCTTATCTGTATGTAAAACAATAGCCCAGTAGGTTTTTTTTTGTATGTTTACTGTTGCAAGGACATAATGGAGTGGGCTAAGAGCAAGTATGTGTGCATACTTACAGGAGATTTCTTGCTTTGCTGCTCTGATTCTACCAAATGGTCCCTCGTACACATAGAGATGTGACACATCACCCACCAAATTCTGGAGCGCTTCTTTTCTGTCACAGCTAGTTTCTGCCATTCCTACACACACACACACACACACAGACCATATCAAAAGTCATTTTTATTGTTCCAGTCAAGCATACTTAACAAACCACCAGATCAATAAACATATAGCCATATAGAAGACAGTATCAGACATTCTACACCTCAACAAGCTTGCCATTCAAAGTAGACATTCAGAGTACCATGATATTCGACCAGCATTTGGAAAATAAAAGGCACATGTCCCAATTTTAGTTCTATTACTTATCTAAGGCAAAATTCAGCATGTTAAAACAAACACACTGATTCTCTGCCAGGATATCACTCTTTTAAGAACACACCCTTACAGCAAGAAATAGAATCTAAAGTTTTTAAGACTATTATTTTCTAGAGGGGTCAGACATGTGGGAACTTCTAGACCGTAAACTCTTAAAAGTAACAGGTAAATTTAAACACTGGATTAATTTTGCCTTGTGTTCAGATTCAGGATGGTACTTGCAAGTAGCAACTCATAAGGTCACAACTTTCATACTACAGTCAAAATAGCACACACACACCAACATCTGCAGCTGCATTAGTCTTCAATTGTACTACCATACTCTCTCTACAAAACGCCTTTATTTCTTATAACTTACATTTTCTGACCAGTTAGTGTTTATAGGTCATTTAACATCTATTGGTCTGGGTGTATGTGATTGTCTTGACCCAATGGCTAGCACATTAAAAATGATTAATTAGTCACTCGGGCAAGTCTAGGTAATCACATACACCCAAAGTAACAATCATTCCAGTTGTATGTGATTGTCTAGACTTGATGGCCAACACCTTAAAACAGATATTAGGACAGACTTTCATAAAATATACTCTGCTTCAAGTTACTGGAAAAGTGAAAAGCTGGAAAATGCAATGATGTAACTGGGCAGTGATGGTCAAAACCAAAAACACAGACCTTGTACTTCTTGCTTATTCAGTGAGTTAGTGGGACAAAATTTCCCTTACTTCTCATTTTATGCAACACCCTATAATGTGTGATTAGACACTTCTTACTTTGTGAGGGGTTATTTTTAGCAACTGTTTTTTTCAGAATGGTATTACTTTTTTTTTCTTTTGCTTTGTGTACATGATCAGATGTTCTCTCCAGAATTCTCCAGAAACACAGGGCAAAAATACAATAAAAAATAGTAAAAGGTACCAAGAAAAATGACTTTGACCTATCTGCAAATCTATATATTTATATTAGCTTCAAAAAAACTGTATACAAATTAGGAGATTTACATGTTACCTGTATTCTTGGATTAATTAACATGTACAGTACAGATTTAAATTCAAGACAAGATGTGAAGTTCAAGTTGAGTAAATACGCAGCATCACCCCCTGTCCCCCAACCGGAAGCTCTATGAGAAAGAGACAACTGTAGGGAGCAAGTGTTGCTGTTTCAATTCAAGGCAATTCAAGTCTTGGTTAGAGCCAAGAACTAAAAGGATTACTTCTCATTACTAGTAGCACAGACAGTGATAAAGTCTGCATTGTGTACAACTCCCTGACAGTTCCACAGACCTCCAGCTACAAGCAGTTCCACGGTAGCAGACCTAGGCGGACAGTCAAGCTGGGTGAGGTCATATCTATAAAATGAGTGGTATATAACAAGAATTAATAAGGGCAGGGATCCTCCAGAAACACATTGTTAATTCTACGAGTTGGTCTGCAATAAAAGGCAAAACAGGTTTTGAGAGCTGAGCTGTCTGTCCTTTTGTTGTATTTCTTTCATTTTATGTGCAGGTCGACTACATTTTTGTAATGCAACCAAGTCTTCAGGCAGATGCCACTGTAGCAAGCTATTCTCCAGAAATGCTTACAAGCGGTTAGCTGATTTACCACCAGCTCTGTTGTATTTAAGATAAACACTAGTCATGCCAAAACAACAACAGTAGTTAAACCATCACGTAGCTTAGAAACAGACCAAACAGGAAATAAATATACTTATCAGAGTTCTTATATAGTACTTGATGTGCAACAAGACTGCATACACTCTGTTTACTTAAGAGGTTTTCAGTACATGTACCATCTTTAACTTATATATATATATTTCTATGAATATACGTGTGGAAACACCCACCACATACAATGCTCTAAATAGTGTCTACTTTCTGCTAAGTTGCATTTGATTACATGAAATAACTATTCGATACAATAGAAAACAGAACTTAATATTTGGTACAGAAACCTTTTTGCAATTATTTGTTTGCAATTACAGAGGTCAGATGTTTCCTGTAGTTCTTGACCAAGTTTTTACTACTTAGTAGCCCTGGCTGTGTGTTTACGTGTCATTGTCATGCTGGAAGGCCCAGCCATGGCCCATCTTCAGTTATCTCACTGAGGGAAGGAGGTTGTTGGAGAAAATTTTGCAACACATAACCCCATTCATCCTTCCTATAAATAACGGCGCAGTCGTCCTGTCCCCTTTACAGAAAAGCCTTCTTCTTCGTCCAAACATGGTAAGTGGAGTTCATACCAAAAAGCTCTATTTTGTATTATATCCCATCTGACTAAATGATCGGGCCTGGACATTTGCTGGCTTGAGCAGGGGGACCTTGCTTGCCATGCATGGATTTAATCCATGACGCTGTAGTGTCATCTTTAAGACTGTGGTCCCAGCTCTTTTCAGGTCATTGACTAGGTCCTCCCATGTAGTTTTGGGCTGATTCCTGACTTTTCTCCTTCACCTCATCCTTACCTCATGAGGTGAGATCTTGCATGGAGCCCCAGATTGACAGTCATCTTGTGTTTCTTAAATGTTGTGTCTAGTGCAGGTCTACAATTTCATCCCTGGCGTCCTTAGACAGCTATTTGGTATTGGGCAGGGTGGAGTGTGATTCATTGAGTATATGGACAGGTGTCTTGTATACAGGTAAGTTTAGACAGGTGCAATTAATACAGGTAATGAGTGCAGAATAGGAGGTACAGACCAGAGCCAGAATTCTTGCTGTTTGTTAGGTGATCAAATACTTATTTTATACAATGAAATGCAATTTAATTATTTTTAAATTAGTTGAAGCCTACCTATGATAAAAATTACAAACCTCTCCATTCTTTGCAGGTGGGAAAACTTGCATAACTTGCGTAATCGTATATGAAATACAAACTGATATGAACTTCTCTGGATCTTAATATTGACTTTACTTCAGTGATAAAGTGCCACTTCAAGCTTTTAGCTACAGAAAAAGCTTATTTAGTGCTATCAAGCTAACTTAATAATAATAATAATAATAATAATAATAATAATAATAATAATAATAATAATAATGCAGCAATAATCCTGTAAGGATAAGTAAGGATAATCCAAATTGTGTTTTGTCTACTTTAAGTCTTCTATTAAGCAATGATTCTAACTTGTTTAACTCGTTTCCTTCCTTAATCTATTACTTTTAAAGTCTGTAGCAGGAATCGGTTCATTGGGGTTTATGAATGACAGAGACATACAGATAAAACTGTCAAAGAAATGTCACTTGTGAAATTTTGCTGATAACACGCTAAAGTGCCTGTAGCTTTGTGCTGCCTGTGCTGTCAATTACCAATGTGAGATGCTAACATCTAACTCATAGCAATCACAGCTAATGCAGCTAGCAGAGGATATTTATGAACTCACCATGATCAGCTAGAACGATAATGTTCACACATTCATGAAGGTTCAGCTGTTTAAGTCCATTCATCAGTTGTCCAATCACCTTGTCTACTCCCTGGATGGCACTGATCAACTACAGAAGAAATTAACATATTATATTATATAAAGGAATATACTACAAATGTGATATTGTATTGGATGAAAAGACATTCTTATGGCAAATATTTAATTGAATTCATTTAATTTTTGTGTGAGAAAATGTTTCATTGATAGATCACATTGATAGATCAGTTATGCTAACTGAATGGGAACAATGTGCTACCAATCAGTGAAATTATGTGCAGATTTCCGTAAACAAAAGCAGCTGTGTATAGGTAATAAAGCTGGGTTTGAAACAGCCATTGTAAAAAGATAAGGCTCTGGTCAGTTGTAACTTTAAAGCCTTACATAATGGTTAGAGTGAATTTAACAGTAAAATACAAGGTGAGTATCCTGCATGAGCAAGCTCTCTCTCTCCCTCTCAAGCTGAAATCTTGTGCTTGTGCTTCCAACAGTTCTCTGCATGTTTGGAACTGTTTCTGTAAATGGAGCTGGTGGTGATGGTGAATGGTGATTTGGTGAAAATTAATGATACAAGCAGATTCTTTATCTGGCATGTACTGTAGTTCCAGCAGAGAGGCTTCTGACTGGTACCACATTCATTCTCCGGCATGTCAATGGCCCCAAGTCATAACGAACTATCCACAGTAAAAATTATGAGGAGTCCTAAAGCAGATGGTATTACCCACACAGAGTTCTGATCTCAACATGACTGAGTCATTCTGAGATAACATGATTAAACAGAAGCAAGGGAGACAACCAACATCTTCCAGAGAACTCCAAGATGTTAGAGAAAACCTACTGACTGAGTACCCTCTAAAACGGCAGTGCTAACTGGTTTAGGTAATTGAAAATAAATAAGAAATATGGCGTTTCCCACTTATTTAATGATAGAAGACTTAATCACAATTACTGTAAAACTGTCTGGTGCCACACATGGATGGAAGACAAGGAAAAGTTATTGCTTCGATTATCAAGGTCAGATTATGCGGTGGGGTCTGGAGCCGACCACAGAATGCACAGGGTGTATGTAAAAGTGCTCCTTGAATGGGACGCCCCTCCAGTCAAGAAAATGAACCCAGGTCTTCAGAAACTCTTTATAGCAGCCATCTCTTACTTTCATTGAGGCTGTAGCTGAAAGTGATCTCAAAACACATTTTAACCTGAAGAGACCAAAGAAATTGAAACTCTTTGCAAATGGTTGATGTGATAGGATATCAGATACAGACTGTAAATACTGAGCATTTGTTTCCTTTTGTACCCACCCTTGTCCAGACTGATTAAATGGACAGATAAAACTAGCCAATGGTGTTTGGGTATTTTCACTGTTGGCTACTCCATTAAAACTGCTGCCAGATAAAAATGTAACAAAACCCAATAATATACCCAAACTTGCCTTGCTTCTGTTTTTTATTTAAACACTATTAAAGCAATGCACATTTCTAAAAACGTAACATTTATGACACTATTAATGCAAAATTTTGAGCTTTTACATCCAATGGTTTTTGGTGATGAAGACAATGTTCTTTTCACATTTCACATTCCATCCAGATCCAGCGTTACATTTGCGTAGAAGTTATAATTTCCCTGTCCTTTCATGGCATTCATATTCCAACACAAAAAATAAAACGCATAGTACTGTACCAATTTGTTTTCCATTTAGAAACACTGTTTCCTTGCTTCTAATTCAGTTTGCCTATTCTCAGATCTAGGCGAGCACAGCTATGTAGTACAATTTAACTTAAGACCAAAATGAGCACACTGAATTAATTTACATCCGCTGTGCAAACTATGCTGGGTCATATGTTAGTTTGCTGAACACATGAAACATAATTTCATAAATCTCAAGCCTTGCCAATATCCAAACTGGATTTTCCAGGACCTCATTCCATGTGTCCTAGATTTAAAGCAGTGCTATTTGTTCTTCTGCATGACCACGTGGTCCAGTAAACAGTGTGTGCTGTGTGGTAGGGAACAATGTCCTGCTGAAGGAGATTACTGTCATTAAGCAGTAGCGCTATTATGAAGGGGCATATAAGCACTCAATGTTTTATGATGGTCAGGTTTACGATTTTTTGACGATAATACACATACATTTTTTGACGATAATACACATAAATACACAATCAGCTGAAACTGTATTCCGAATTTTGAATTTCGATTTTTTCGCCAAGCAAGCGACACACAGTATAGGCTTAATTTCACCCAAGGGGTGGTCCTGGGTGACATTACGCTCAGGCTATTTTGGGGGCTTATGTGTATCTGTGGAATCTGTTTATGTGTGTATGTCTTTTTTTATAAAAGAAAACTCTCTTAATACATTTTTTGTGATTGTCCCATTTATGCGTTTTATGTGTTTGCAGTGCATTCCGTAGTTGTGATGTATAACCTACTGTATTGGTGATTGCTGTGTTAGTTTCTGAGCTAAGGTGCATCTCATTGGCCTTACTTTTCACACTGACTGGAATATGGTCCTTATAAGGGATATTAATTTAGTCTGTGATAAATAAGCGGTGTGAAAAATGTGCTATGAGCAAATTTGCCATGCTTAAAGTCTCTGCTCCTCCCATGCCGATGCTACAAAATATACAGTGTGTATTAAAGTGATCATTTGTAATACATATAGCTTGTGATGGATTTGTCAGAAAATATCCCTATTGTAAATCAGGGATAACCGTATCTGGCAACAAGTTTAGGCTGGTGGTAAGTATGAACTCGATGGTTCCTGTGAACGTGTCTGGGGCCAGAGCTACCCAGCAGAACATGCCATGTAATAAATCTCCTACACTCAAACGTCCTCATTCCCTGTTCAGGTCGTGACAGCTAGAGATAAGTTTAGTCATGTATACAATTAACAGGATTCTTTGCGTCCAGGCACCAGAACTGCTCAGTTTTTTTTTGTTTTATTTTACTTTTCATTTCTGCAAATGAAAAGCTGTTTTTAGTTAAAGTTCCCATTGTAATAGTTAGAATCACACTTCATTACTCACAAAAAGTTGGGAATATTTCTAAAATGAATTATCCCTTAACGAAATATCCCCTAAGATTTGTGAGCAGTGTTTTTTGGCTTGGTTTGCCAAGCAAAACAACTACCTATCACTGTGCAAATGTAAAAACTGTAAATGTGATGCATTTGTGGAGTCTCCCCATGTTCTCGAAAGACATCCATTAGGCTTCTCCATTGTGAGTGTCATTGAGCAATACAATTATAACCCTGCTCATATCATAAATAACCATTGATGCTGATGTGTTGTTAAATAAACATTCTTCATGGTATGAAAAAAAAATATTGTAAATGCCAAAAAAGAAGATTTAAAAGAGAAACTATAGGTATTGTCTGATCACGTTCATGGCTGCCCTAACTTTAGCACTTTAATTTGTGTCTTTTCAACGAGCATGTTTTTGTGGTGATAGAGCCATTATAAAAGGTACTGTTTTGCAATGACAGATTTGGTTTGTTCATTTTACACCAAATGAGATAGTACTTGAGAGTGAGACTGTCAAATGTTTTTATTGGGACTCTAATGTAGGTATAGCAGTAATTAGCCAAAGTAATATTATGTCAATGGAAAGTCACCACAATGATAGAAAGACTCTTTCTTACCCCTCCACTGACAGGCCCATAGCTGTGTCCTGACTTATCTGGCTCCTCAAGATACAATGTGAAGAAATCTGGCCTGTAATAATAACCATCATACTTATCATTTAATAACGTATTTGATCATGAAACTAACTTACCTTTATCATTTCCAGTTCACTGCAATATCACAACATGAAAAGTGATACCTTTGAATGTAATTACTGTAATTTAATGTGTTAAACGATCCTTTTTAATGTTTTTATCATTATCATGACCATTAAATTATGCTTCAGCGATAAAAACAGGTTCTGGCTTTGTTCCTATTCACGGTTAATCTTCATTATTAAACCAGAGTCAAATACAGTATGCTAACCTGCCACATTATTTCACACATCTAATCACTAATTACTTGGCAGCAACTCACCAGCACTGTCACCTCACAACAGTAAAGTCCTGGGTTTGATCTCCGGCTAAAATAGTTTTGACTGTGTGGTCATTTCTGTGTGAAGTTGTCCTCCCCATGTCCATGTGAGTTTACTCTAGGTACTCCTACTTCTTCTACATTCCAAAGACATGCACTAGGTTAACTGATTGCACAAAATGACTCAATGTGTCTATCTATATGTGATTAGGCTGGATGTCATCTTATAAATAGAGGCATATTGAGGTAACCCTGAAATGGCCATGGATGCTAATGGATGCGACGTCAAATAAACCAAACAAACAATGCCTTTAGGTACGTAGACATGGCCAAAACTTGCAAACCAAGAATCAGACCACACCATCTGGGGATAGAACTCAAAACCTTCTCACGACAGCACCTTGCTCAATCAACTCCACAAAGAATTAATGCATTTGCATTTCCAGCATTTAGCAGACGCTCTTATCCAGAGCGACTTACAATTAATACAGTCTTACATTTTTTAAGCAATTGTGGGTTAAGGGTCTTTCTCAAGGACCCAACTGTGGGATTTGAACCCTGGACCTTCTGGTCCAGAGTCCAGTACCTTAATCGCTAGGCTACCACAGGCCTGTAGGTAAAAAGGGGTCCAACCTGGCATTTGCAAGTTGTGCCTACTGAAGTGACCAGTAAGTGTACACTTCTCCTCTAATAGCGTGCAGTAGAGAATAGCTCAGTAAGAAAGTAAACAAACTTGTATTACTGCAATTATGACCCACCGTTGATCTTCAGGCAGCTGTAACCACTTCAGGACGGTGAAAACTCTTTGCTCAAATGGGACTGTTCTGTAACACAAACAGGTTCTTTCACAATATAAACACTTGTCTTTATTTATTATTTTGCATTTTATGGTGATTATGAACAGAATAATCATGTTTACTCTACCCATCATATGTCTCATATATATTTGGTAGGGTATCATTTATTTTCACGTCTGATCCTGGCCAGAAGAAGGTTCCTGCTCGTAGTCCCTGAGCCATCACTGTATGCCAGATCTGTAACAGGGTTATGGTGACAGTGCAAGACAATGCTTGCATTCAGTTATACATAAACAGTGATATAAAAGTTCCACAGCTTTACTAGACAAAAAACATCTGTGATTTGCCAGTATCCAAATTGGATATTGGATGTGTATGTCTCATAATGCCCGAGGATCTTTCCATACACTTTCAGTATGAACCATTTTCTTTCGGATTTTCTCATGTGTTAACTCACTTATAAATCACTTATCAATTCAGTGTTTAACAGGCTTGTTTATTTGCCCCTGCAACTGATTGGGAAACAGATGGTTACAGCTGTGCCTGTTTGTTCCCAAGACAATTATTTACAATTATAATAATTAATAATAAATAATTTGTCTGGGAACATCCCTGGGGAAAACTTAAGGTAATTGCAAAAAAAGTCAAAAGAAAGTTGCTTGATTACGCAAAAGAGATGCAAACTTAATTATCGTGATTGAGTAACAAATTGATATATTCATGGGGGTGAGCAGGACCAGATTGTCCAGCAGTTCTTGTGGGATCTTTTTCATATTCATTTTAAAATATCCCCTCATTTCTGTGAGCAGACTGCACGCGTAGTCTGAGCTGTGTGTGGGTTTGGGTATTTAGGCAGGACTCGGTGTTTAGACCCGACTATGTAAATAGGCAGTATTATGTGTTTAGGCAGGATATTGAGTCTTTAGAAAGAAATGTGAGTATTTAGGATGAATTGTATAAAGTATTTTGGACAGGACTAGGTGTTTCGAATTCAGCAAGGACTGTGAGTGTTTAGGCAGGGCTATGAATCTAGGCAAGGCTTTGTTTTCAAGAGGAAGAGATTAGAGTTTTAAAAGAACTGTGAATCACTGCAGATGTGGAGGCATGCCTGTATTTTAGGTAGCAATAAAAACATTTAGACAGGCCTGTAGGTATAGGACAGTAGGGTGTTTTGACTGTGAGAGTTTGGGCAGGTCTATTTATGTAGGTATGTCTGGTCTGGACTGTATAGGTAGGGCTTTGAATGTTTGGTGTTCATGAAAAAAGATACATATTGAATGTGTGTACTGCTTACAGGCTGTCCTAGGTACCATCTGGGATTGTCTTTCTCTGGGCTGGACAGACTGAATGAAGCATTAAAGACAGGGTCGTACATGTTGTTATCCACAAGACCATGTGACTCAGTGTACAGACCCTACAAAACAGTATGATACATTATACTCTCATTTTTCCCATATATCATTTTCACTCTGTTAAAACAGTTTTCAAACCATTTTTGTTTATATAAGATGATATTGTTATAGGTCACAGTACATTTGTCATGAAACCCTGGAGGCTGATCCCTAAACCAATCAATTTCCCAGTATTCTGACACATAATTTGCGTATTGTGTGAAAGAATTAGGTATCAAAGCATACTATTTTTGTTTTAGTATGTTTTAGTATATTTTGTTCTGCTCTGTCATTAAAAGTTCAATAAACCAGCAAGTTCAACAAACCGGATTATGTGGCACAGTATGTGACCCAAATAGGATTTGTTCGTACCTGTATAAAATGACGTATGTAGTGTTATTAAAAAGACATGAGCAATATGTGAGTGTTGGCTTAATCAGCTAACTCATAGGAACATTTGTGTTTAGTCAGCATTATACATATAAACCCCAGGCTTGCTTGTTTCATTACAGACAATGTTCCATTGTAAAAAACACTATGTAAATACATTTGCCTTTATTGTCAGGATTTTGAATTACTACAATTTAGATATCTGAGGTCATATTAAATCAACTAATTCATCTTTAGTTCTTTATTTTAAACTCATAGCCAAGGTTATTTTGTACTTTCTGTTTACATACATCTTATGCTATGCACATCGCTGTGACAGTTCTTTTCTAAAAGGGGTTAAATAAATGTAAAAATGTACTGAAATAAAGTACATTCATTCGGTGGGTGCGAAAAATGTTCCTTTAACACTGTCTGCTTTATAGACAGGTTGAATGGAAGAAATAGTGCAGAAGCTCTGTGTTGACAGTGAGTGTTTACCTTTATGAGAGCTAACTGCTTGGGACTAGATAGCCACCAATTTTCAGACACATTTCTATTTCTAACTATTCTTAATGCAAATTTGCAGACAGTTTCCTGGTTGAGATGTTCTTCCATTCAAATTCATTTCAAAGCCTGTCTGAAGACTATTGCAGAATTTAGCTGGCACAGCCAGAGGTAAATCATGGGTCAAAAGCAGGGCTTTGTAATTGCACCACCCAATATAAACTTTGCAAGACCACCAAATTTAGAAACTGTGGTTTCACAGCAATTTTGTGTACCTGAGGTACAGCATTTAGATATGACTGCCATGGTGAACTGACCGTAACAATTGAGTAATGGTTGGGGAAAGTTTTACTAGGAAACACAGGCTGCATGTAAGCAGAAGAAGTTCCACATTTTCCTAGGAAAAGAAAAAAATGCAAACATGTTTATTATTCTTTGGGGCTGAGCAAGTTACTTAGTCTTTTTTGTTTCATGGATGTGAAATGACGTAAAGGTTCTAGCATTGGGTTCATATTCCTATAAATTTTACACCACGTGATTCACATACGCACAAACACAAACACACAAAAACATAAGAGTCCTTAATGGTAACACTAGGAGAATGTAATACTCTGAATTTCCAGATGCTACACTGCACTATACACACACACTTCATACTGCATATCTTCACTATGTGGAAACACTTACTTAGCTTCTCCAGCACAGGTATGACGTCGTGCCAAGAGTGTTGATATTCTGCTCTTAATCCATCCAGAGAGATGAGTAGAAGAGGCTGCCGCTTAAAACTAAACAAAACAGAGCACACAAGCCAATTATATTATCAGCAGACCAGACCAAAATTAATATTTAATAGGACAGAGCAGCAGATAATACAGCTTCATTGGAATAATATAAAATGCCATTAGAAATAATCAGTAAAGGGCTTATCCCAGATTCACTGGGCACAGGCAGAGGTATGTCCTACACATTGCCTCTTCCACTTTTGACAGTGTACTTCTGCTGGGTATATATTCTACATAGTTAGCTACACCTGTTTCAACTGCTCATCAATGCAAATATCTTATCATCCAATCATATGGCAGATTACTCAGGGCATTTAGGTACATACACATGGTCAAGACAACATGCTGGTATAAGTGGTATGAGTATTTTCAAAACTGCAGATCTACTGGGAATTTCTTACAAAGCCATATCTAGGGTTTATAAGTAATTGTCCAAAAACAGATAATATCCTATAAGCAAAAATGTTTTGCTGATACCAAAAGTATAATAAGGCAACACAAGCCCAAATAACTGCTTATTACACCCAAGTTATGCAGAAGAGAATCCCTGAATACACAACAGTTTGAACCTAGAAACAGGTGGGCTACAGCAGCAGAAGACCAAACTGGATTCCACTCATATCAGCTAAGAACAGGTAACTGAAGCTACAGTTCACATGGGCTCACCAAAACGGCCCAAATCTGGAATCTCGATTGCTGCTGAGACATTCAGATAGTAGGTTTAGAATCTGGCATAAACAATCTAATGCATCAACTGTTCAGCCTGCTGGTGGTGTAATGGTGTGTGGGATTTTATTTTTGGCACATTTGGGCCTCATAATACCTGTTGAACTTAGATTAAACTTTACAGCCTACGCTATAGTCTATCTTTATCAGAATAGGATCAAATTGAAAGGTTGTGTTTGAATAGCATAGAGCAGAATGTATATAATGAAAGTTAAAAATAACGGTACCTGTCTGGACACTTTGAAGTGATCATGTTCACACACTGATCCTCCACCCAGGGTGTCATACCTAAGATACAAAATCATGTGAATGTTGATAAATAAAGTATGTCTCCATGGTGATATTATTTGGCCAAATAGATTGTTCGATGTAGTATTTATGTTTATGGTTGTTAGGTGTCGTGTCATTTACATACACTAGTCAGAGGAAACACACCTTTATGACAACAGTACATAGATTTGTGAAGATGAGTAAGTAAACATACAATGGGAATAGTGTTAGTGTATGTATGTGTGTGTATCCATGCTGTAACTACTGGTCTGTATTTCTATCCATCCATCCATAAAGTTATGAACAGATACACTCTATAAATATTATTGATACTGTGTGTGTGTGTGTGTGTGTGTGTGTGTGTGTCAGTGTGTGTGTCAGTGTGTGTGTCAGTGTGTGTGTCAGAGTATGGCGATTTATTTACAGTGAAACCTCATAACTTCTTGGATCCAGACAGTTTGAACTCATTAAATAAATAAAAAATACAAAAAAGAATTAATCCATTCCGAACCCCCATTTGGTAAAAAGGATGGTTGAAAGCAAAAACAAAGCAAATGAATTAATACAATAATAATAATCATGTGACCAGTCTACAACAAAACAAGGCATAAGAAAGGGGAGTAGACTTCTGTAGCCTAGTGGTTAAGGTACTGAACTGTGGACCTTGTGGTCCAGGGTTCAGTTCCAACCTCAGCCAAGCTGCCCCAGTTGGGTCCTTAACCCACCGTTACTTGAATTGTAAAACTGTATGAGTAAATGTAACAATGGAAAACAGTACAGTGCATGAGCAGCAAGATGTGGCCCGAACAATGTTTGCACGTCAACTTTTTGATGAAATGGGTGCAGCGTACTAAAAGTACCAAATCTAAAGTATTGATCCGATACCAATACCAATGTTATCGATAGTATTGATATTATCAAAATGGATCCGCACATACAAAGCCACTGAGGTGAAGGTAGTTTCGGTAGTTTTATCACTTGGAAAATAGGTGTCTGAAATCACTCTCATAGACTGATATAATGTAATGTAATATAATATAATATAATATTATACAAGACATTATAATGCAATGCCTATGATCGCACCCTCATTTTTTAATGTTTGCCTGTTTTATGGTGATTGGCACATCCTACTGGTGCATTATTGTCACTGGACTGGATTATCCACATCGTTTTTGGAATATCAGACCAGATCGTTGTTTTATTGAGCTTTTATTTTGGACCAGTTGCCCCCCACAAGGATGGAAAGATCAGAGTTTTGCATTACAAGAAAAACATTTTTGTTATTGTAACAAAAACTGAAACGAGATAAGAGATTTGCTTTAGATTACAGAAGTTAAGGTCAGGGTTAGGTACATGTGTAGAATTAATTAGCTACAGTTATATTATGTTAATAGAAACGTTGTATATGTTTGTGTCTTACCATTGCAAACAATGTTATAGTTTGTACAGCAGTCTCCAGAATTCACGCAGTCAGAAGAACAGTGACACTTACTAGTAGAGATGCGCTTCTCACCACAGCGCAATGCAGTGCATTCCCAGCTCTCAGCTACACACAAAATATACATCCTGTTAATACTGTTAATAATGTTGGTATGGGTATTTGTGTATGTATAACATACTGTATGTGACAAGTTTCCCTCAGTTGTGTAATACATCTAGTACATATACTGCTCACAAAAATTAGGATGAAATATCCCATAATTAAATATTCCCTTTGAGAGCATTGTAGTTTGTGTTAAGGTGTTTTCTTTGATACCATTTCTCATTACTCACTTGGCTGTAGACAGATGTCATTAAAATCATAGCAGCAGTTGTTATTGGTAACACACTGCTCATCACAGCGACAGCTCGGAGTTTCATAATCAAATGGCTCATAGCAGCGATTCCTACATGACTCAGGTACTGAAAAAGAGAGAGAGAGAGTTAGAAAAAGTGAAAGGGCATGCGTTTGTCTAATTAAGTAAAACGAAGGGTCTCGCCATATATGAAAGGAAATAGCAAGGTTGAAACATTGATTGTAACACAACAGGAGGGTTAAGACACAGAGTTAATACAACCTAGGAACTAATCCATATAAGAACAACATCTTTCACAACCTGCAGCTAAGTCTAGGGGCTAATAGTATACCAGTACCTGGCTGAACACTGTGCTTAAGATGGGCTATATAGCTTTATGGATCAGTATAATTAATATCAGGCTATCGGAAGGAGTTTGCAGTCAGTGCAGAATTATCATATATATAATACACTAAATAATGATTCTAAATAATGATCTTATGATCTCACCTTCTTTGTATTTAACTTAAGTAAATGAGCAACTAGCTCATGAAGCACTATGAAAATAATGTATAGAAACTGTATCTCAGTGGCTTGGTGGGTAGCACCGCTGCTTCACAGCTAGAAGGTCCCAGATTCTATCCCAGGGTGGAGTGGCCTGGGTCCTTTCTGTGTGGAGTCTGCATGTCCTCCCCGTGTCTGCATGGGTTTACTCTGGGTACTCTGGTTTCCTCCCACAGTCCA
>JAUZST010075060.1:0-21282 GCA_034779995.1 Parotocinclus haroldoi | reverse complement strand
TACAATTTAAATGAGGGAAAATAAACAAATAGCCTTTTACATTCTATATATAGGAGGATATATATTAGGATATAGGATATATATTGCCCCCATATGAATTAATTAATTAATTAATGTAGCTGGCAAAAAGCAAAATCAATCGCTGCAAATGAACATCACAGATAATATGGTAAATTACTGAGAGAAAAAAATGAATCTAGTTGGGATTATCATTAGCTAGCTCTGTAGCGGCTACATTAGCATTGCTAATGCCTGAATTTCTCATAAATGGAAGGTAAGCGAAAAACTTACCTGCATTTCCATCATTTCACCAGAAGGTAGCATAAATGCGTTTAATTTTCCTGATATACTGATTATACAGTTTTATTCTGAAAAATATAATCACGAAACTAAATGTTCATTTTAAAAACTGTCTGAGAAATAATGGTTAAATTCATCAGCCTGAGCTTTATTCACAACAAAACATCAAATAGAGCAGAAATCGTTTTAGAGGGAATGTTTTTCATTTGAAATGTAACACAGACATACAAAGTTTATAGTGCATCTTGTGTGTCTGTAGCTGTGTGTGTGTGTGTGTGTTTATGTGTGTGTGTGTGTGTGTGTGTGTGTGAGAGAGAGATGGGTGTGTGATGTGGCTATATAATGTGCATCGCAAAACATGTGGCTTTTGATTTTTCCATAGTCGTGACAGTCCACACGTCTCAAACTGAACCAAAATAAACATTAAAACTAAGTGCCACAATTAAAATAATAAATAAGATCTATTCTATAAGATTATGATTCACTTTAGTGCAGATAATGACTGGTTATTTTAACATTTGTGCTTATAAACCTGTGCCAATAATCAAGATTTTAATTCTCAGAGAAAACAAAGTCTAGATTTGTTGACAGGATCTACTGTAATCTTTTATTTTTATATCAAATAATGAACAGTTTGAAATCTTTAGCTAATATACAGCTCACAAAACAGGCGCTATATCATGATGGGATACTGAAGTTTGAAATATGTCCTGAAATTTGTGAGCAGTTTATTTATTACAATAATACAGCGGGTTAGTTATGGATTCTTTATACACTTTCTGTAAAACAAGTAAAACATCTGGATATTTGTTGTGGAATATTGGTAGGTTTATTGGCACATGCCTACAGCTCTGTGAAAATATGAATAGAAAACATTTTATATTTTGTAATTTTTTGATTTTTACTATTAACAAATATTTAAAAAACATTTCACATTAGCCATAAAAATCCTCTTTACAAACTTCTTTAGATGAAAGTCTTTAAAAAATAAAATGTATAATTTAATCTAATCTAATTTAATACAAGAATGTGGAATTTCTCCAGATTAGATTAGATTAGATTAGACTTGCAAACAGACATGTTCAGACCATCAGAATCAAACAGACACTCAGCTCCTGCTGATCACGACTTTAGCCACTTTACTGTAACATAATCCTAAATATTCATTTGTTTATGGTTAATGTAAGTATTGTATTTTTATAGGTGTGTGTGTGTGTACACTCTACATGAGTGTATAAGGTATGTGCATGCTTCACTAAGCAAACATCATGCCTGGGTCCATGACGATCACACACACACTCTCTGTGGTACACACACATCTGCAGTAGTGAAGGTGGAGCAGAAGGTGGCGCTGTGATGTTACTGCCCCGCATTACTGGGGTCACATTGCAGGAGCCTCACGATGGACGGGTCGTTCTTTGCTCCTTCCACAAACTCTTCCAGAGAAAGTTTTCCTACAACACACACACACACACACACACACACACACACACACACACACACACACACACACACACACACACACACACACACACATACACGCACACAATGGAACATTAATTGTTAACATATAATTGTATAATAATAAAAATATTAACATGTTAAAGTGGCTTGAGTAAAAATGATGAAATGTTTAATTATTAATTAAGCTAAATATAATCTCACCATCACGGTTTGTATCCATCTGTCGGAAGATTTTATCTGTTCGTTTCTCAGGTGTCGATTCGTCCTCCGGCATCTTCATCACAGCCGATACCATCTTATAAATAGCCTAAACAAATAAAACCATGCCTCAAATCTATTTTTGCTATTTATATAAAGAACAACATGAAGTATTTGAGCAGATTTGTAGATGCTATAGATAGTTCAAACACATAAGTAAGAAGTGTTTATAATACCTTTAATTATCTCACATTCTTCTTATATTACAATTAAACACACTGGCACACAATCAAACACAATTTTTTTGTAAAGTTTGTGTATCTGAAGCTTTATTTATTTATCACTGTTTAAGATAAATGCAATAAATATATTAACAGCTTTAGTTTAGGCTTACGTTTTTATCAAACAGCAAACACACACATATTAACAGTTATTTATCAAACACCAAACAAAAACACTGTGCAATAATATTATCCATCAAACACCAACAACATTATGCACCAAACACCATAATTACCCCCCAAACACCATCACTATCCACCAAACGCCATCATTATCCATCAAACACCAACATTATCCATCAAACACCAACATTATCCATCAAAACCATCATTATCCCCCAAACACCAACATTGTGCACCAAACACCATCGTTATCCATCAAACACCAACATTATCCATCAAAACCATCATTATCCCCCAAACACCATCACTATCCACCAAACACCAACATTATACATCAAACACCATCATTATCCCCCAAACACCAACATTATCCATCAAAACCATCATTATCTCCCAAACACCAACATTGTGCACCAAACACCAACATTATCCACCAAACACCATCGTTATCCATCAAACACTGACATTATCCCCCAAACACAGACATATTCCCCAAACACAAACATTAGCCACCAAACACCAACATTAGCCACCAAACACCAACATTATGCACCAAACAACAACATTATCCATCAAGCACCATCATTATCCCCCAAACACCAACATTGTGCACCAAACACCATCATTATCCATCAAACACAAACATTATTCCTCAAACACCATCATTATCCCCCAAACACTGACATTATCCCCCAAACACCAACATTATGCACCAAAAAACAACATTATCCATCAAACACCAACATTATCCACCATACACCAACATTATCCAACAAACACCAACATTATCCACCATACACCAACATTATCCATCAAACACCATCATTAACCCCCAAATACCAACATTAGCCACCAAACATCAACATTATGCACCAAACACCATCATTATCCTCCAAACACCAACATTATCCATCAAACACCAACATTATCCACCAAAAACCATCATTATCCCACTAAACACCATCATTATCCCATTAAACACCAACATTATCCACCAAAAACCAACATTATCCATCAAACACCATCTTTATCCCCAAACACCAACATTATCCATCAAACACCATAATTACCGTACTAAACACCATCATTATTCCATTATTCCATTATTATGGATGTTGGCAGGAGAAGATGGTTATTATAATTAGTCCATTACTGTAAAGCTGCTGTATTTTACAGCAATTATTTTTCCCCCAAATACCAACATTAGCCACCAAACACCAACATTAGCCACCAAACATCAACATTATGCACCAAACAGCATCATTATCCTCCAAACACCAACATTATCCATCAAACACCAACATTATCCCCCAAACACCATAATTATCCATCAAACACCAACAGTATCCCCCAAACACCATCATTATCCACTAAACACCAACATTATCCATCAAACACTAACATTATCTATCAAACACCATATATATCCCACAAAAACCATAATTATTCACCAAACACCAACATTATCCATCAAACACCAACATTATCCACAAAACACCAAGATTATCCACCAAACTCCAACATTATTTACCAAACTCCAACATTATCCACCAAATGCCAACATTATCCACCAAATACCAACATTATCTATTAAAGACCAACATTATCCATCAAACACCATATTTATCCATCAAACACCATCATTATCCATTAAAGACCAACATTATCCATCAAACACCAACATTATCCACCAAACAACAATATTATCCATCAAACACCAACAGTATCCATCCAACACCATCATTATCTACCAAACACCAACATTATCCATCAAACACCATCACTATCCACTAAACACCAACATTATCCACCAAACACCATCATAATCCACCAAACACCAACATTATCCACCAAACACCAACATTATCCATCAAACACCATTATTATCCACCAAACACCAGTATTATCCATCACATACCAACATTATCCCACAAACACCATCATTATCTACCAAACACCAATATTTTCCATCAAACACCAACATTATCCCCCAAACGCCATCACTATCCACTAAACACCAACATTATCCATCAAACACCATCATGATCCACCAAACACCAACATTATCCACCAAACACAGACATTATCCCCCAACCATCATTATCCACCAAACACCATCATTATCTACCAAACACCAGTATTATCGATCAAACACCAACATTATCCCCCAAGCACCATCATTATCCATCAAACACCATAATTATCCACTAGACACCATCATTATACCCCAAACACCATCATTATCCACCAAACACCAACATTATCCACCAAACACCAACATTATCCATCAAACACCAACATTATCCATCAAACACCATCATTATCTACCAAACACCAACATTATCCATCAAACACCATCATTATCCACTAAACACCATCATTATCCACTAAACACCATCATTATCCACCAAACACAAACATTATCCATCAAACACCAACAACATTATCCATCAAACACCATTATTATCCACCAAACACAAACATTATCCACCAAACACAAACATTATCCATCAAACACCAACAACATTATCTATCAAACGCTATCACTATCCACCAAACACCATCATTTCTGTTTAAACACCTCGGTGGTGGATGCTGGCAGGAGGAGATGGTTATTATAATTAGTCAATTACTATAAAGCTGCTGTATTTCACAGCAATTATTTTTTGTTCTGAGCAGCTGATGTTCTCGTTAATCTCGTTAAGAGCTGAAGCTCTAAAGCTCAGACTCATCAGTTTAGCTGGTGTTAATTGGCAGTTGGATCAAATTCCCATGTGGGTTGAAGACATTCTCCTTTCTCTAAAAGATCCAGTGCTGAAAAATATTCTTATCTGATTGTGATTGTTACTTCTTCATTTATTTTGTTGATTTGAGACTGCAGTGGTCTGGTGGTTTAAATTCACTAAATAAAGCACCTGGGTGAGGTTACCAGATCCTCCAGAAGCACACAGCTAACAGTAAACTTTAACTTAAGTAAGGCAAAAAGAAGAGACAAACATATAGGGCTAAGTTCTTCTTCCTTTTTGTCGTTCCCAGGTAAACTTTCTTTGTCCTGAGACTGAGATAAATTTAACCTCATGAAATAGTTCACAAGTGATTAGCTGATTAGCCAGCAGGTATAACAGCTAACGCGTATAAGCGTGATTAAGATATGTGTTAAATATTTCATGCTTTACCAGGACCATGTTTAGAGTCCCTGAGCTTCTGATAGGACGTCACTCGATGTTAGTGGAGAGAGGTGAATCCTGTAGCACTAACTTTAGCTTAAATATGTGATCATGTGATGTACCATCATATTAACATAGACTGTATGATTGTTTGTACATTACATATTACATGTCAGTATTTTAATGTTCACGCACCTGTACGATTTCCAGCATCTCAGCCTTGCTGATGTATCCATTACCATCCAGGTCGTACATGCTAAAGGCCCACTTGAGTTTCTGGTCAAGCTGACCCCGTGATGTTATGCTCAGAGCGATTATAAACTCTCGGAAGTCTATTGTACCATCCCCATTGGCATCAAAGGTGCGGAAAACATGCTCAGCGAATTTGGATGCATCTCCATAGGGGAAGAAGTTCCCATAGATCTTTTTAAACTCCTCCAAGGTCAGGGCACCACTGGGGCAGTCCCTAAGGAATCCCTTATACCACTCCTGGATCTCCTGCTCAGTGAAATCAGTGCTCTCAATCAGGTCCTGGATCACCTCTGGGCGGAGCTTACTGTTTTGTTTCCCCATTACAATGACAAACTGGATTCAACTGCACAGAGAGAATGGGAGAGAGTGAGAGAGTGCTTGTGTGTTTATGGAAATACAGTACATCTAACACTCGAATAAGAAAATAAAAAATAAAAAACTGCTTTCCAGTGCTTTTCTACAAGAGAAGCATAACAACTTTCCATATTGTTGCCGTGGTAATGAACACAGCCATTAATGAAGGCCATAAAAAGAAGAGATTTCAGTAATGAGTATTTTAGCATTTCATTTACTAAAGCCAAGTCCCTCAAAGCCAAAGATCACAGCTCACATGAACCCTAATCTTACAGTCTTTGCTCGTTACATAACTTTCAGCACAGGACCCACAAATGTGTGATGTCACACATGGACAATGCAGAGACCCGTGTACAGTTTCAGGTAACTTAGAAACAGCTCAGTCACCTTCACCATCATCTGCAACTTTAGTCTATTTCTGACAGTCAACCTGATAAAACGACGATGTAAGTGCAGTTTATAATGAACGTACCTGGGCCTATTAATGATGACCTGGCACTGTATTTGTATAACACACTCTACAGAAACAGATCCATTCCAGCCAAAGCCATGAACTATTATACCCTGGTGCAAAATGTTTGTACATTAAACATGTTCTTTGATTAAGTGCGTCTGTAATTGTACAGTAATCCAAAACTAAACCACACACTTTGATCTTCCATTTATATTTGTGCTGAACAAACACAGACAGAGCAACTGGTCTTAAAAATTAAAAGCGTTTCATGTAACATATTCAAACAATCAAACCTCTAAAACCACAGAGATTCAGCAAGTAAAGCAATTAGCTTTAATATTAGCAATAAGCCCTGTAACCTAAAACCCAGTGGAAATGGAATCGGTGCCAGGAACTTTTCTTCAGCTTTTGAACAAATTAATTATTAGACGCTCTATAACGATAATTAAATAAAACAGCACATGCACAAACATTCATATAACCTTTTACTGACATATAGGAGTGAGCGGAGGCTAGATCAGAAAGCTGATTTATATATGAGTCAATAAGGTTTCCAAAACCAAAGGCCAAAATCAGGAATCAGTCTTATAACCGTGAAAATCAGATCCGAACATTGTTAATAACAGCTCCGAATCACAGCACTTATCAAACTTCTGAATGAATGAGGGAGTGACTGGAGATTAATGTGTGTGTGCGTGTGTGTGTGTGTGTGTGTGTGTGTGTGTGTGTGTGTGTGTGTGTGTGTGTGTGATCAGAAAACTGGCGAATCAGAGCAGGGTACTGAAGAGGTTGAGTCGGGGGATCTGGGGTCGGAAACGTAACTTTTGGGGCAAAAAATGCATCATAAACTGTCACAGTCTCCTCAAAAACAATGAAACTGCAAATTAATCCTAAATGTAACCCTAAACACTAAACCCTAAACCCCAAACCCTAAACCCTAAAAGGTTTAGCACTACCAGCCTCTCTGAATATCTCAGCACTGATCTCACGCTGCCGTTCCTGTCTGACACGTGCTGAGGTTCTTCATCTGAGATCTTCCTTACACAACCATCCCAGCTCTTATTTATATCCAACAGGCTCGGATAATCCTCAGGCTAATCTGCAGAAGGGCAGGGACTGAGAGAGACACTGTGTTTAGAAAGCTTTACCTGTAACAGCCATCTCACCTTCTCTCTCCTACTGTCACCTGGCTTTGTTTTCGATCTTCACTTTCTTTTTTTTTGCTCATTGTTTTGTTCCATAAATAACTTTTTAATCTATTATTGGTCAAATATTCTTATTCTTATTCTATTCTTGATTTCAGTGCTTATACTTTATCCTGCCTTAGCTCAAATTAAAGAGATTGTTACTACATTATATTTTATTACATAGTATTATATTACTACAAAACACTTCAGCACTACAGAATACTGACTCAGACAATGAACTATTAAACAATAGGATTTGATTTGGGGTTCTTCTTTCCCTTTATGTAACACTAAGCAGCGTTTTTCTTATTCAGGTTATTCCAGTTTTTCCTGGTTCTCAGTTCCTCCTGTTCACCTGGATCAACCTCGAGCTTTTTCCGATTTGTTTCTGTTCTATAAGAGTGAAAAGCTCTGACACAAACCTATTCACACGGAAACAAACAGAGCTATAAAACATTAGTATTGTTTGAAAGCAGTGCTGCTACAAATTTCTGATAGAAATAAATGATTTATAATTGCCCTAACTGATTGTATTTAATAATGAATAATGTCATATTTCTATTAGTTGTAGCTCTACATTGTAAAATTAAATTCTGATATAATCCAAAACAGCTTCCTTAAGCTTTGCAGATCCTCAGCTGCTACTTCTTTAAAGAGTCCAAACAAAATCCTAACCAAAAGTTCCTCAAAAAACGATTTTTATTGGTCAAAATAACAGATACAGGATTTGGACAAAACTTTCTGCACTGCTGCCATAAACAGAAGGAACAAACTGCAGGTTCAGCCTCATATTCAACACATTTCATGCTCTGTGATCTAACCTGAGACCGAATTCAATCAAAACAAAAATCGTAATAACATCATGTCACATTAGGCGTGTTTATAATTTACTGATCTACAATTGAACATGCTAATTATATATCATTATAAATCACTGATTTTAAAATGTTTTACCTGACAGCCATCACACGACACACACACACACACACACACACACACACACACACACACACACACACACACACATTCTTTCCCTGTTTGTCTAAAAACGATCAGCCATGAGGTTTGAACACTCTACTACAAAACCATTATTTGGTAAACAAATTAATGCGGATGGTAAATATGGTGGTGACGATATACTTTATACACTGACAAAACAAGCAGCCGTAACTCTTTTCCTGTGTTTCCTGCTGTGTGCTATTATTGTGTATGGCTGTTGTGTTAGACTGTTTGGTAGAATTCCCTTAGTACTGTGATCATTTACTATTAATATTGTGGTTTTTGCTTGAGGGATCTGGATTAGAGCTGTAACACCTGAATGTTATTGGCAGGAGCGCTGACAGACGCTGAAGGTGCTAAGTGGTTATTTTTAGAGAGGATCAGATCAGGTACTTACAGGTGAAAGGTGAGAGGTGAAATCCCCTTTTTAAGGAAAATACAGCAGCAAAAGCATCTGATATAGAATCTGATCTCTTGAAATCCTACACAATAAAGCATGCTCTAATGTTCTGTTGACCAAAAAATAAAGCATTTGTTCAGAAACGTTTCAGGGCACTGAATGTCAACTGCAGTGAGTGTAATATTCAGACATTAATCTAAGATGGAACTAAATCTTCTTTTTAATCCAAAACCAAAGGCCAAACCATCAATTAGTGTCTAAACTTAGGATGCACTCTGAATAAACCATGTCTTTCAGTGTGTGTGTGTGTGTGTGTGTGTGTGTGTGTGTGTGTGTGTGTGTGTGTGTGTGTGTGTGTGTGTGTGTGTGTGAAGATAAGATGAACAGTACAGAATAAGTGTTTGGTTTGATTGATTGATTTAAAAAAAGTGTTTTTATCAACCCAGTGACACTTTATTAGGAACACCTGTACACCTGCTCATTCATGCAATTACCTGATCAGCCAGTCATATCACTGACATGCAACACATAGCCTAACAGCTTCAGCTAATGTTTATATGCTGTTTTACATATTTCCATAACTAAAATTTGCTCCTTAAAATCTTCCTTGACACCCCAGCACAGACCCAGGTGTGAATGGCATGATGATGTATAGACTAACTAGATGGAACGTTAACAGTAATTGGACGAATGTCCTTGAACACATCGTTCTGAGCCACACCTTGAGGCAAACAGTCTAACACAGTCTAACACAACAGCCATACACAATAATAACACACAGCAGGTAACACAGGAACAGAGATACGGCTGCTTGTTTTGTCACATAGACTAACAGCTTCAGCTAATGTTTATATCTGATAAATAGTTTTAAATATTTCCATAACTAAAATTTGCTCCTTAAAATCTCCCTTGACACCCCAGCACAGAGCCCAGGTGTAAATGGCATGATGATGTATAGACTAACTATATGGAACGTTAACAGTAATTGGACGAATGTCCTTGAACACATCGTTCTGAGCCACACCTTGAGGCATGAGCTTTACCAATGCTGAATGGAGTGTTGGTGGCACAGAAAGAAACATGTCTGCATATTTCATAAATGCACAGCACCTGTTATGATAATGGACCAACCTCTTAATGGGGCAGAACCTCATAACCCCATATTGTGACATAATTTCATGGTCACAACACACAAACATCCTCATGCAGCCTAAAAGAACTCCAAGTTCAACATGATGCAGTCACAAACCACCTGAATTAGTCCAGGGTCTAGGGTATCATTGGAGTGCAAACCTGCTATTATTGATCATCGATTACTTTAGGTGCTCTCTTTCTGTCTGTCTGTCTGTCTGTCTGTCTGTCTGTCTGTCTCTCTTTCTGTCTGTCTCTCTTTGTGTGTGTGTCTCTCTCTCTCTGTCTCTGTGTCTCTCTCTGTCTCTGTCTCTCTCTCTCTGTCTTTCAAACTGTCTTGCAACTCTGACAGGAAGTTTCGCCTGTTTAAAGACTTGTGGTTTCTTTTTTCACTGGTATTGAACTCACTGCTTATGTCACCAAAACGTAGCCATATGCCACGCACCGAGGAGAGAAAAGAACAAGGTTAAATGACTTCCTGTGTACAGAACTGCTACAGACATACACTGACTTCATCCAGAACGTTACACAGAAACTTTATCTTTATCATTATCTTTATCAAACCAGGAAAATTTAAAATGCATGGAGAGCCTTTAGACCCTGCTGCTGTACAGAACTAACAGTGTTAAATAACCAGAGAAGATGTTTCATATTACCTTTAACACCAGGATAACTGAATAATAATCTAGAACAGCGTGACAGACTGAGTTTCAGTAAAAGTACTGAACTGCATAATTATTAGAAAGGTATGTTAAGGTAAGAGAGAGAGAGAGAGAGAGAGCGAGAGAGAGAGAGAGACTTACCTTATGAATGGAGATGATGGAGATGACGATGTAGATTTAAACCCCCATAACCTGACAGAGAGTGTGTTCGTGAACACACACACATGGAATAGAGGAAGAGTGTATATGCGTGTTTCTAAATTAAACATGCAGTGATAAATGAGAGAGAGGGGTACAGCCGTTCCTCACTGTGCTCCTCTCTCACTGCACGCGCTCAGCTCAGCTCTGACAGCCGAAACACAGGTGACGTCAAATCCTTCTGTCATGTGACTTCAAGGTGCCTATGAAAGCCGCTTTGCCGTTGCCATGGTGACACGCACTTGTTGCTTTGATCTAACCCTGACCCTTTAACTATTGTATATAATCTAAATAATATATAATATATATATGTTTATTCATTTTATTCGTTTTACCTTTATAATCACACTTCTTCTGTTAGGTTGTAGTGTCACTTTTTAAACTAGCCCTTTTGTTGAAGCATACCAGCTGGGCATCTTCCTTTGTTTGCCCCTCATATCCCACCTTTTTCTCCCATCCCGTTAGACAGGGGCAGAATGAAGATGAACATTTACATTGAGTCATTTAGCAGATTCCTTTATCTAGAGCAAATTACAAATGATACAAGATCAACTTGTACAAGCCAAGCACTTGTGAGTTACGGTGTGATGGCAGTCTGGACCTCCAGGTCCATAGTACTGTACCTTAAGCTCTGCCCCGCCACCGTCTCAGTTCTTAGTGGGTAACATACTATGAATAACAGAATATAGTAGATAAGAAATAGTAATGAATAGATGATAATGAAGTTGTGATGTTTTGTTTTGTTAGATGTTTGTGTTCATCAGAACTGTAATCTTTATAATTAGCCATCTAACTTAAACTTTCAGATTTGATTTAAGACAAGCGAAACTCACTATCTAGGGCCCCTCAGAATAGGGGGCGCTATAGGGGTCTCAGTGTTTAATCGAATGCCCCTTTCCCAACATTTTGTCTCCGAGGTCATGTGTCATGTGAGTGAGGATGCTCTGTAGATAGCTGAGACTCACCAGGTCGTGAGATCATCAGCAGGACCATGCAGAGCCACGGGATACACTCATTACCCAAGCTTAAGCCTAATCTTGTTGTAATTATGTGTTACCTAACAGACAGCCTGCACTGAGCTGCATGAGTAGACCTGTCAGAGATCAGATCACTCAGAGAAAGCTTATCAGAAGCAGTATTAGATCATAATGCACTGGAAGTGTTACAAAAAGAACACAGAAATTAAACCGAAACTAATTTCATTCTTAATAAAGTGTATATTTGAGTTTTGGTCTCCTTCTTTATGTGAGGGATGCGGGTTATATGTGATGCTGGTTCTTTTGAGATCATCTTTTGGATATTTCAGTATTGTACTGTAGAATTATTTCTGATATACTCATGTAGTCACTGTTATCTTGGAGATGCTTCAAATTGCTGTGTATTTCTACCCTCATTCTACATGTTGACATGTCATGTAAAATTGGTCATATCAAATGTCACTGACGTCACTTGGGAAAAACACAATGAAAAGCTCTCATTGAGGAACCAGTATATTAAAACCTTATTTACACAGTACAGCTACATCCATATCTTCTACATATACACTTACAAACTGGGAGAGATGGTAGGTCCTGGAAGATTTCCCATGGAGACCCAGTTACGTGTAATTCTTGTTCAGACTATTAGTCCAGGCTAGATAAACATGGCTTGGTAAGTCCAGGGTTTGAACCCAAAACCTTTCACTTGATAGACGAACGAGCTAACCACTACTCTACAGGGTTAACTGTGAGAACTGTAACTTTGATCCTGGTTTTGGCTTTATGAAAATAAATCAAGCACATGTATGTCTGAAGTTGATGAGGAATGCAAGAATGTGATGGCTAAAGACAACAAGATAAGAAAGAAGAGCTTGTTGTCCCAACATGTCCCATTTCTTACTGGACTACATAAACACAAAAGATCAGCTTTTGACTATATAATATAATATAATATGCTGTTTTACTGTTTTGTTAGAATAGTCTATATGTACTAAAACATTTTTTATTTAGACCCCACTGTGATTGTTGCACTAACTCACACTATATTTTTCATCACTGTATCCATCCATCCATCCTATACGCTGCCACAAGAATACATAAACACGAGCACGCCTGCCATCTAGTGGTTCATCAAAATAATTTTTGCATTTTAGAAAATTACAAAGTTTTTCAAAAGTTTCCTGAACTTGGTAAGCATATCATGACGATTAATTGGGGTTATTTTAAATAGCTTGTTTCTTCCAGTAGTTAACAACCTCTTTGCTCTGGCTCACTTCCATGGTCAGCAGATCTAGCAGTTCAAAAACCAAAAGTCATCTATGCTTTTTAAATAAGAAAAACATTATAAACCTTAATAATAAATGAAAACAGTAGTACATGTACTATGTATTTAAGAGCCAGCAGCCATTTGAAAGTGTTTAAAGATTTCTTTTCAAATCGAATACCCCACCGTTGATTTTACTGAACAATAAAATCTGAGGAAAAGCCAGTGACTAAACGAACGGTTCAACGGTCTCCTGGTTTGTGATCTGTATAACTGTTTTGCATTTTTTTGTTCTGAAGCTCTGAACTTGGCATAAAAGTTATAAACTAAGTGATAAATAATTTTCCTATATGTTTATTTTCTTTAGTCTGATCTTTAAATTTTACTATTACACATAAATGTGTATCATTTTCTATCCTCACTTGTTAAAAACTATCCGCGTTTTTTTGTTTGTAAATGAACCTTTAAATATTGCAAATCAGTCATAATTGCACAGTCAAATTTTTCGATTTCTAAGGAAGCCCAACCCCTCTTAAAGTCTTTATTATAAATTTCCGATGCAAAATATCGTTCTGAACCTTTGATCACATATCTACATGCACTGATAATTGACTACGACTTCAAAGGCATTTACTGTGGTTCATGATTCTTAAAAAGTTAGTGTTAAATCTGACAAAACAGTGCTGTGAAATACAGATATTACATTCTATACGTACAAAAAGCATTGTGCATAGCGTGTATGGTAACAGCTTAATTTTTTGGGTGACATAGAAACACACACCAACACCCACACCCACCAATAAATACAATTTCAAGTAGATTTTTTTCTCCTGTCAACTATTTCTGTTATGAGAATTTGCATGTCTCTTGCGTCACTGCAGATAAATGTAAAAGGATATAGTATCTAATCCTTTATATCATGATCTGTGAAGTTGTTGAAGGAATTCAACTGCTGTAGAGCTTCTTCCTTTTCCATTATCAGGAAACGTGGTGCAAGGACAGGTGAATGAAACATCTCTTCGTGTTCTGTCAGCCATTTGTTGATTGCTGGCATATCGTTGATTATCCTGTTCTCCTAAATCACAAATATGGAAGCATTCTATGTACATAGAATATATACATGGATATATAGTGTGTGTGTCTGTGTTTTAAGGCCTTAAGAAATGCCTGTGAATAGACACGTCGTGTATACTCCGAATACATCGTGTATATAGAACACACCAGGTCGACACTTTACTAGTCTATAAGTACAAGTAGTTGATTATTTTTTTTATATTAAAGTGAAATTCTACCCCATCTTTTAACAGGTCTTTGTCCTTAAATATTTATTTACCTGCTTGCTTAAATCGTCCTGTTCATAATGTTCACCATGAATGGTCTGTTATCAAAAATAACCTTTTATAAAATAACCAGTTACTTAACAAGATCTGTAAGGACAAAAAGGTTTTCAGAAAATATATATGTAAACCGATTTCGTTGACATTTCTTACCAGGGTGCTTTCATTGCTCTCCTCTGCAATGTCCTGTACAACATTATTAAGTGCTACTTAAATATGCTAGTGAAATTTCACAACTGACAAAATAACATAGAGGTAATTTATTAAATAAGTCTATGATGGTTTATGTTACAGGACGTTTAACATGGATTTATTAATCACCAATAACACAATGTTAGCTAAACTACTGAATCTCAGTCTCATGTTGCATGGCTGCCTTTTAATTTAGTGCTTTTGGAACACATGTCCTACACTAACTGCGTTGAGAAAAGGTTGCCTTGAATACTTGTGGTGTAGCAATCCTGTCTCCACAGTTGGGATTCTTCTGTTCTTCTATGCCATCATAGAAATGTCATTTGTCCTCAGTGAGTTGATGAAAGACACAAAATGATTGATGCCCATGAAATTATAAATTACTGCTGCAGTTTCATAGCTGTTAATGAAAAAAGAAATGGAATTAGAAGTCGGTGTCTTAACCTTTGTGTCACTTTACCGGGTTCCTCGACAAGACTTACAATAGTGGAATGCATTAAGTAGCATTCGTTAAAGATATTCATCAGCACGTACATTCTTAGTGTTGGGGAAAATTCAAAAAACTTTTGTATTATCAATCAATATTACTGTTTTATGGTATATTTTGTTCAGAAACCAGAATGTTACATATAATCATGCTGAATTGTGTGTGAAAGGAGGATGTGAATGTGCATGAAGCAAGAGAGTTTCTTTAGATAAAAAAAATGAAATGGTCCTCTTCAAGGATGTTGATATGAAACACCTGTTTGTTATCTAAGTTATGGCTGAAACCACGAAGGAGGAGAAACTATGTGTATAAAAACCCTTGCTTGTGTAAAATTGTAATCCACACATTGCTGATGTGTTGGATCCTCTACAGAGAAATATATATTGAAATAATATATATATAATATATAATAATAATATAAATATATATTGAATTCATTTGCTACTCAGCCTGCTTTTGTCTTGGGTTTTATAGCAAATTTCCACAACACTTAGAAAATGACAAAACATTATTACCTTTGTCCCAGAACCTTCAGTGTTAAAGGTAAAGGTATTGGTTGCATCTTTGGCTCATTAGTGCTCTGTTCTGTTGTGTCAATGGCTACCATGATAAATACAGGTGTACTATTGACAAACTGTCTGGATGAGGATGTTATGGTCCCTTGGCAGATTCTGGCTTTGCTGTTAATACATAATATGTGTAAGTAATAATATAAACATATATTTCACAATTAGATTGGTATTAAATGTGTACAGATGTATTATTAAGGCAGGATTTACCTTTTTTGCATTATAAACAGTTAATAACAATTGCTGTTACCGCTTTCTCTTACATAACAGTGACCTCAGACAGGTCCAATCATTCAGTCTGTGCTGCAGTGTTGATAAGTCATCACACCTGTCAGTATTTATTTTATGACTGTCAATATGTAGCACCTGTTTATTTGCATAACAGTCAAAAATCTCTGTAACACAAAGCACCCAAATGTACTCACAACACAAAGATAGTCCTGTCTGGTTTTTTTCCAGAGAAGGGAACGGACAGTCCCTTGCATCACATTTTGAGTCTTATGGAAATAATCAAGATGACTGACTACTCTCTTTCCCAAAAGTGTCCCACACAGATTTTCCTTTGAATCACTGAAAGTTTTTTAGCCATGCCATTTTTCCTTCAAACCATTCTCCTGCAGAAAACAGTTAATGGACCTCGAGTAAACACAGGAGCCAGAGCTCATTAGACTGCACCCTTTCAATCTCATTTCGAATCATTGTTTTTTTTCATAACCAAATGAATTATATTGTCTATTGGACATGTATTGACCATTTTTATTGACTGATGTTAAAAGTTACCATGACCTGCCCATAGTGGGGAGCTATAGCTGATATGTGGGATGCATGCTTTTGGTGGTGTGAAGTATTTAGAAGTTTTCTTTTTTGGCTTCCTCTTCTTGACTACCTGGTGCATTTAGGTGACTCATCTGGTTCTCTTTCCTTTTTTTATTTTATTCACTCTGGATTTTTGTCAGGGTAACACCATGCATTCAGCCTGAAATAAATTCATGCATAACTTGCAAGAAGTCACTGGGTCGTCTGTGAAACCGGTTGTTAAGGACAATTCTTTTTGTGGTACAGAACCAGTTTTCAGCTTGTGTATTGGTATTCCTTGTCTGGCTCATGTGCTTAATCATCACACCTGTCCAGAGTGGCAGGATTGCTATGTACGGTTTTAGTATATCCATTATAGATGGACACCAATGTGGATTTGATGGGGCACCTGAACCATTTTGCTCAACTCTTGTCCTTTTCTTCAAGAACACATCCTCAAACAACCTTGAAAATGGAGACTGATGTGCAATTGTTCTGGGGCTGTGCTGAGAGTGGTGGTATCCTCATCTTGCAACATTTTGCTTGTCCTTAGGGCAGACTCCACATCAACAGGGACAGCGTGTAACATAATCATGTTCTGTAAGCTATCAAGGGTCTCCTGACAGGACTTTGTGGTAAAAACCTCACAAATGTATGTCAGCAAAGTACGTATTTCTTATAATGATGTTGAATTCCGCAGTAGTGCAAAGGAGTACAGGAAATTTTTTTGATGACTTTGAACACTTCACTTTTGAGATTTCTGTGCACAGGAGTTTTATCATGTGTCCAGAACATATGTGAAGAACTGCGGAATGGCATACGACCATTACAGACACATTGGCATCTTTGGAGATAATCCAGAATTGTGCACTGACAGAACGCATGAAGGGAGGCATGAATAATTGCAGGTGATGCTTAAAAGCAAAGTAGTAATCTCAAGAAAAGCATGCAAGTCAGTGTTAGATTGTCAGAGTGCTCTGGTCTGATGACAACATCTCTGCTAATGCAACTGTGGTGTTGGTAGTTGATTTAGTAGGTATACACAGAGCATAATACAATATATTACTGATGCAATTTTCTGCCTTTGAGTCTGTTGTCCAGGTTTTTCTCATTTGACAGCTTCTGCATCACTGCCAGTGAAGGCACATTCATCAGGTTACCACTAGCAAGCTTCTCCTCAGATGCTGATGCCAGTTTCTTGGTGTGTAGATGCATGGGAGTATATTCTCCCAACTCATGCTTCGGCATGTGTCTCATAGGCTTCCTCGTGTGTCTTCTGAATGTAGTACCTTGTGAGTGCTCAATCTGACCAGACACTTGCACATCAACTACAACATCTTCAATTGCTACTGGTGCTTAAAACTCATAAAAATAAAACTCAACCGGTAAACTTGGATCTGACTTTCCCACACCAGAATGGTGAATGGGTTTTTCTGTATTGTAATGATTTTACTCTATGATACTTAAAGGAAAGCACACAATTACTGACCACACTTATTTAAGATGATATAATATCTGTCCATCCATCTTCAGGAAGCCTGTACCCTGTTCTAATACATGGTTTAATTTTGCTCCATTCTTCTTTTGAAATTTTTTGTTTCAATCCAGATGGGCATTGTGAGCAAACTTCGGGAACGAGCCGAAAGATGGCTAAGCCTCCGGAAACCCTGAATATAGTTGTAAGGCAACATGGAATGGCGGAGTCACACGCAGAGAGCAGGAAGTTTATTAGAGCAGAAGGCAAAAACAAGGTAACAAACTAAAGTAAAAAACAGAGGGCTAGAGACAGAGAAGTAACCCCATGGTAGCAAGCACGAGACTCAGCAATGAAATAAAGCCAGGAAGTGGTATAAATAAGGAGGACCAAACGAGTCCCAGGTATGTGCAATGATTAGGAGCGGTTACGTGACAGTGCCTCCTCCAAAGAACCTGTAACGGGCAAAGGAGGACGAGGCCTAACAGGTCCAGGTGCAGGTGTCACAGTTCAGCAGCTTCCTCCCATCGCCCCAGACGGCGAGTGGGAAGCACCTCATTCCAGCAGGGCAGGAACCCAGAGTCTCAGTTGAGAAGAGAGGCAGGGAGTCCTGTAAGGAAAAGAACAGGAAAAACACACAAACTGGCTAAGGAGGGTCCACAACAACAGCTTGGGAGCCGAGGGTCCAGAAGAGCGGCCTGGGAGCCGAGGGACCAGTGAAACAGCCTGGGAGCCGAAAATCCACAAAAACGGCCAAACTAAGGTTGCCTGCATCAAAAGATCATAAAAGAAACACAAGAAAACAAAAGCAGAAATGGCATTTGAGCCGAGGAGTCAAAAACGGTGTGTGAGCCGAAGGGGGATGGACGGCCTCTAACAGCCAATGGACATGGACAGGCGAGAGGAAGTTTATTAGGGAGCGGCAGGCAAAAACAAGGTAACAAACTAAAGTACAAAACATAAAACAGAGAGCCAGAGTTGGGGAAGTAACCCCGTGGTAGCAAACAGGAAGCAGATAAGATCTTATCCATCTTTTTTTACCTGGTGTAAATTGTTCATTGCCCCAGATAGGAGTGAACTGAGATAATTTAAGCCCATCTCCCATGTGTTTGTGTTCAGAATGCCAGACTGAAATTGTGTTTTTAAGAAAGGGATTTTTTATATCTTTCCAGTTTTTTCATATCTGATGAGTATAAATACAAACTTAGTGGGAGGTTTGGAATGGATTCTTGTTCTGTATCAACCCAGCTAGGTGGTGATTCCACACTGAAGTAGAACGAGGCTGTAGATAGCTGGGCTCCCATATAGTACCATTTAAAATTAGGAAGTTGGAGACCTCCTCTCTCATGAAGTCTAGCTTTCCTATTATTCCAAATAAATTGGGTTATTGATTTATTAAATGTATTATAAAATGATTTTGTTATTGGTAATGGGACTGTTTGAAAATAGAATAAAAATTGAGGCAAAATTTTCATTTTTATTAAATTTATTCGCACAATCATAGATATAGGCAATGTTGACCAGCGATTTAGTGTGCCAATCACCTTCTATAACAGAGGATTGTAATTGAATGGAATTATTTTATTTAATTCTGGGGTTATCTGCACACCCCAATATCTAAAGCCTTCTGTTGTTGTTGCAAATGGGGTGTCCAATATAGGGTTCTCCCTTTCTCCTTTGTTAAGGAAAATGAGTACAGATTTGGAGTTGTTAATTTTATATCCAGAGAAATTTCCAAAATATTTTATTAATGTAACCAGTTCAGGTATACTAGTCTTCAAGTTGGACAAGAATGAAATTATCTCGTCTGCAAATAAAGAAACACAATGGTTTGACAAGCTGTTTACCAAATATCTTATAGAACTCTATTGGCAAACCATCTGGTCCAGGTGCTTTACCACTAATAATATGTTTTATAGCTTTAGAAAGCCTTAGAGAGTTCCTCTGTTGTTAATGGGTTATTTATTGTTGTTTGTTTATCTTCTGATATCCTCTGAAACTGTAACTGGTCAAGAAATTTAGTTTGTTGCTCCCTACTTTCTATATACTTTGATCTGTATAGTAGTTCAAAAAAGTTTCGAAAGTTATTATTTATCTCATGTGGATCTGTAATTAAGTTGCCAGATGTTGACTTTATGCTTGTTCTCTCTGCATTTGTTTAGCTCTCCAAGCCAGTAGTTTACCTTGTTTTTCCCCTTGGTCACAGTAATTTTGTTTAGTCCACATTAGGCTCTTGGCTACATTATAAGATGTCAATTTATCATATTTTTCTCTCAAGATGGAAAGATCTAGTAGTTTACTAGTATCATTATCCTTATAGATTTAAATTTCAAGTTTTCTAATTTGGCTTTCTAATGTTTGCAGTTCCTGATTATTCTGGTTTGTTTTAGAGTTTTTGTAGCTAATAATTTCTCCTCTTATATCGGCTTTGAAAGCCTCCCATCTTACACTAGCTGTAGTTTCATTTTTATTCAATTCAAAATAATGTATTATGGGGTTTTCTATGAATTTAGGTGGGATCCTGCAACATATAGGTTTGTAATCTTCATCTAAAAGAATGTTCCATTTTGCACAATTGAATTTCCTTTGATACAGCTGCATGGTCACTTATTACTATACTGTTATATCTTCATTGTTTGACATAGGACTGTAGTTCCACTGATATTAAGAAATAATCAATTCATGAATAGATCTTGTATGTACTTGAGTAGCAGGAATATTCCCTGTTATTAGGGTTCTGTATCTGTCAGGAATCCCGATTCCGTCTCTCTCTCTCTTTCTCCCTCGTTCGCTCAGCTGATCCTTCTAATCCCTGCTTCTCTCCACACCAGGTGCGGCTTGTTTCTTCCGGGTCTGAGCCTCTCTCTATTTAAGCTCTGTCTTTTCCCCTGTACGGGATTTGCCGAAATACCGAGCGTTTATCCAAAGTGTATCCAACTTTGTTCCAGCGTTTCCTTGTATCAGTGTGTTCCGTGTTTTCTCCGTCGGGTGAGTGTTTGAGCGTGTTATTGCTGAGT
>JAUZST010075049.1:0-20000 GCA_034779995.1 Parotocinclus haroldoi | reverse complement strand
AAAAAAAAAAGTATATTGGGAGTTTGCCAACCCTCCGAGGCCTCAGAAATCTTTATTTTATCTTCAGTTGGGAACACACATAAATATTGCAATCCAAATGTAACAATTTACGAGTGTTTGTGATAAGAAAATAATGTTCCAGTAGCTGATCAGTGAGTGTTTGTGAAATTCACGCTTTACTAAAGTGCTTTAGGTGATTGGAGCTAAACAGTTTAGAGTTGATCATCATCATATGCGTGTGGGAAGATGGTTCAAGTGAACGTGTAATGTTCAAAATCAGAATGAGGAGCATGTTGGGTGAGTGGGTATCCCTGTCGCCTCACGGCAAGAAGGCACCAGGGTGGAGCCACTTGGGTCCTTTCAGTTTGGAGTCTGCATGTCCTTCCCCTGTCCACGTGGGTTTACTCTGGGTACTCTGGTTTCCTCCCACAGTCTAAAGACATGTATTTGGTTCATTGACAATGCTAAAAATTGATCCCCAACTGAGTATATATGACTAGTTTTGATATAATCTTGAGTGTTGATGTAACCTGTCATGAATGACCTTGAGTCATGATGTCATGAGTGACATTAAACAAACTAAATAAACAAAGCAAACAACCCAATATCAGAGGCATGGGAGCATACACAACTGTTTGAGCAGTGACAGTGTTACTAGCTACCTGCTTTTACAGGAGGTGACCAGACAGGAATTACATGGCAGCATCCAATCCATCACCCGAAATTACAGCACAGCAAACATTGTCTGGCTAAGCATATGTCCAGAATCTGAGCTTCACATTGATTGGCCAAACTGATTTGTTTTATTTACTCACTAATTTTGAAATCCACTCGATCCTGATAAGAGTTATGTGAAAGCCGTGCCTAACCGGTTGCAGAAAGGAACCCTAGACAGGGCACCAATCCATCACAGGGCACTTACAGCTGGAGGAATAAATGTAACTGGTTTAACTTTTTAACTTTCGGATCTATTATTACAGAATTAACACGTCGCGTAGGTTTGTTTTGACATGCGCTGTAAAGTCTTAGTAGAAGATGGAAGCTTAAGAAATGACCCAGAAGTTTGGCTCCACTTTGTATGAAAACGATGCAATGTCTGTGGAAGTTCGATCTCTTGCAAAGGAGGTTGCAGTTTAACATTCAGCATAATATTAAGCTTCAGCAGTGTATCATGTTTGATGGACTGTGGAGTGCGCTCTCCTTGCCCGAATGTTGCACTAGCGGGGATAGTCTCCAATTCTCTTAACGTGAATAAAGCTTTATCGTGAGTAAATCTAATTTATCTCAGTTACTTCTGATGACAAATAATCTCTACTGCTGAAATGACAAACCAAACAAAATAATATTTTTTTTTGTATTTTGTCATTTTTCCTCCATTTAAATGTACTATAAGTCTTAACATAAAAGTAATTTCCTTGGATCACGTTCCTCATTTCAGCAGTATAGTAAGTTTGTTTCTAGGTCACGGCTTTTTTTTTTAACTTATAATATGTTTGAATAAAAATATATAAAAAATAATAAGAAATATAAAAACATTCACTATACCGAAACATTTGGATTATTATTATTGGTATTATTATTATAAATTAAGAAGCAAAATTGGAATCATAATCTGAATCAATAAAACACAAACAATACCCAACCCAGTACATGACACACAAGAATTTTTAAATATGCACATTCATTAGGTTCAGAGATGTGTGGGTCACACTAGCACAAAGGTTAATGCACATGTGTAGGTATCCATGCACAACTAAATGTGTGAACACACAAACACAAATGCCAACACACACCAAAAACAACTAGCTACCCACTCCCAGCATGCCTTCTGTTGCTCTTTAATGAGTGTGTCAGTGTCCCGAGTGGTGAGGGGGAGTGCAGTCATCTGTCTGATCCCACTGCCTCATGTGTGCCAGTGTGTGTTTAGTGTGTGCTTATGCCCGCGGGTGTGTTTCACTCTGTGCTCCCCTGTAGAGCGTTGAATCTACAAGGAATGACTGAGCTTGTGGGTTGGGATTGATAGTATGAATGTGAAATCAGTTTTTTTATTTTGTTTTGATTGTATTTACATGAAGAGCATGCCCATATACATGTGTAAAATTGTGTCTAGTCACACTGTGACACTTTGATACAATGTAAAGTAGTCAGATTACAGCTTGTATAACAGTGTACGTTGGCTGTGTTCTCAAAATAACTCAACACACAGCCATTCATTTCTAAATCGCTGACAACAAAAGTGAGTACACCCCGAAGTGAAAATGGCCAAATTGTGCCCGATTAGCCATTTTCCCTCCCTGTTATTATGGGACTAGGTACAAGGTCTCGGGTGTGAATGGGGAGGAGGTATGTTAAATCTGGTGTTATCGCTCTCACAGTCTCTTATATTGGTCACTGGAAGGTCATGGCACCTCATGGCAAAGAACTCCTTGAGGATCTGAAAAATGAATTGTTTCTCTACATAAAGATGTACCAGGCTAAAAGAAGATGAACCCTAAAAGTGAGCTGCAGCACGGTGGCCGAGACCATACAGCGGTTTACCAGGACAGGTTCCACTCAGAACAGGCTTCACCATGGTCGACCAAAGAACTTGAGTGCATGTGCTCAGCTTCATAGCTACAGGTTGGTTTTTGAAAATAGACGTAGGAGGGCTGCCAGCATTGAGGTTGAGGGGTGGGGTGGTCAGCACACAGCCCAGTCAATGATCAGACCACACACTGTAATTGGTCAAATTGGTCTGCATGGCTCCAAAAGGAAGCCTCTTCTAAAGATGAAGCACAAGAAAGATCACAAACAGTTTTCTGAAGACAAGCAGACTAAGGACACGAATTACTGGAACCATATCCTGTGCTCTAATGAGACCAAGCTAAACTTATTTGGTTTCGAAGGTGTCAAGCGTGTGTACCAGCAACCAGGTGAGGAGTACAAAGACAAGTGTGTCTTGCCTACACTTAAGCATGGTGGTGGGAATGTCATGGTTCGGGGCTGCATGAGTGCTGCTGGCTGTGGGGAGCTACAGTTTATTAAGGGAACCATGAATGTACATGTACTGTGACATACTGAAGCAGAGCATGATCCCCTCCCTTCAGAAACTGCTGCACACGTGCACTTTATGTTGTGAAGTTTATTGTTTTATGTAGCACTTTGGTCCTGGAGGAGGAGTTTCATTATATACTGTACAACACTGTATATGGTTGAAATGACAATAAAACCACTTGAACTTAATATAACATTGACATGAATTAAGATAATAACAATCCCAAATATACCATAAACATACCTCCAAGACAACCACTGCCTTGTTAAAGAAAATTGTGCTGGAATGGCAAGGCATGTCTCCAGACTTAAACTCTATTGAGCACCTGTGGAGGAGAACAAGGTCTCTAACATCCACCAGCTCCATGATGTTGTCATGGAGTGGAAGAGGATTCCATTGGCAACCTGTCAAGCTCTAGTGAACTGCATGCCCAAGAGAGCTAAGGCCGTGCTGGAAAATAATAGTGATCACACAAATATCAACACTTTGGGCACACTTTGGCCATTTTCACTGAGGGGTGTACTCACTATTATTGCCAGTGGTTTAGACATTATTAGCCGTGTGTTCAGTTATTTTGATGGCACAGCAAATTCATATTTTTTTTCAAATGTTTGAGGTGTGTATTCACTTTAGTGAGTTAGTGTATGTCTATATAAGATATATGAGGCTTATATGTTTGGTGTATGAACGGTATCCATGTGTGTGGGGGGTTGGGCAAATGATTTCTAGTCTTGGTGGGATATTTTAAATTAATTTGGGAATATTTTGCTAATCCCGAGAACTAGAATTACATTTTTCTGGTCCACATCAACCATCATCCTTCCTTCTAAAAACAAATGAGCCAAATTATTTGATTTAGGTTACCTTGGTTGAGGTCAATGGAGGTGTAGCATTAGCTACAATAACACTATGTCAATGGAAGGTCCTCAAAATGTTAAAGTCAAACGTGTGTGTGTGTGTGTGTGTGTGTGTGTGTGTGTGTGCCGTGAGCAGAAAAACAGGTGTGCTCCTTCCCCCGTCCCCCCTGTAGTGAATTTGCAACAATGACTGGGCTGGTGGGCTAACAGAACATTGTGTAGGTGTACAGGCAATCATGCATGTGTGCCTGTGTGTGTATGTTTACTAATCCCATTCTGTACATCTTGGTACTTTCGAAAAATCAATACAACTCTAGTTACAGCAAAACATGCATGACTACATGGGAGAAACAGGTGCAATTTTTTTTATGCATCATACACATTAATTCTCCTAGTAAGTAATTCCAGTAGATGCAACTCTAAATTTGCAACCTAATTCTGGAGATTCATTTGTGTTCAGCCAATTCTTGCAAATATATTAGAATTCAAAAATTAATGAAATAAAATAAAACACAATTGGTACAGTTAACCACTGTTTATTGTCTGTGGTATGAAACAGGATGTTATATGTAACAGTATGAAAATGTATGTTAACCACAGTCACATAAGTTCAGATACTTTGCACATAGTGTTATATTTTAAAAGCTAAAATGAATTAAAGCACAATATGAAAACCTTTGTACGATGCTGTATGGTACAACACAGTAATCTTTTATAAAACTTTAAACACACAATTATTGCAAATGTATCAAAATGGGAAAACTAAATAACATTCAATTTTGCATGGACGTATGTTTTCAGACTGTTTTCTATAAAACTTGACACTGGGGACCTCCCATTTATCTTGATCTCACTTGACTGGAGTCCATCTATTATAAATTCAATCAAATTAATATGACTTATAAATATGCACACCTGTTTGGTAAGGTCTGACAACTAACAGGCTGCATGTAGATCTTAGATACAAAGTTGTGTGGATGTACAGATCTGGAAAACGCTACATATGGTTCTGCTGCACTGAAAGCTCCCAAGAGCACAGTGACCTCCATAATTGTTATATGAAAGGAATTTGAAACAAACAGGACTCTTCCTAGAGCTTCAAGCATATTGGACAAAGAGAAGTGAGCATTGGTTTTTTTGGTCCCTTTAGGAAAGAAGTTTATTTAGTTCGGTGGGGTGGCCAGCTCTAGGAAGAGTCTAAATTTCCGAATGCATTGTACAGATTCATGCATTTGAAACTGATTTGGTACTGGCATTGTCTTATGTCTGGTAGCTCCTTTGGTGTTAACAGAACCGGTCCTTGTAAGTCGCCATCCCTTCAGTGATACCAATGGCCACATTCTTAACACGTTGTAGCTGCCCCTTTTCTCCTTCTAGCACCTTCTCCCATGTGTCTGGTGTGCATGATGACTCTCGGGCCCAGGTGTTTGAGTGTACATATGGAGTGTATCTTGGCAGAAAACAATCCATGACCTCAGTCATGGTCAGGACAGAACAGGTCAGAACTGACTCAGTGCAGCCCACACATATGCACTGATGAACACACACAGACACCCACAAGCATTACAAACCATGTTGTATTCTAAAGGTGAATTCATATGGGCATTAAAATCTGATGCCTACACAAACCAAACCATAATTTATTCCTCTTCTAAGCAACAGAAAGAATCATGCTTTCGCTAAATGATTACGAGACGCTTTTCATGACTTTTGTGGTCACGCACAATATTTCAAACTTTATATGAACTACACACTAGACGATTCTATAGGAGTCACGGCAAAGTGGACACAAATCGACTTAAGATCAAGATTTTTTTAAGGGTCAACTTAGAACAGGCAATTCTTGCTCAAAAATCAGAAATTTTGATCTGCTAGTGCTCTCTGGGACCGCCTAAACATTCATCATGCCACCTTTAAAAGTCTAAAGTCTATTCATTAATTTAGTTTCTTATTTTATCCCCACTGTATCCTGGTCTGAATCACGCAAAAAAACCTTTTTTCCACCTGGTCCATTTACAGGGCACAGGTGAATAAATACCCTGAACAGTGCATTACTCAAAGCTTGGTTGGGGTCAATGTTGAAGCATTAGGTGATGCTACCCTGTCCAGCCTCCCCTCCCTCAGACACGAATCGCAGTCAAACCAGGCTTCTCTGTAGATGTTACATGACAAAACAAGTTAATGTATATAAGTATGTTATTTTCAGCATTTGTGATTATTACTGGCCATGACTGGTCAAAAAGTTGGTTGTAATAAGCATGTGTTCAATATACAGTATTTATATTACTTCAGAAAGTACATTATTACATTAAGTTTATTTCATCGATTATTTTTCATTGCAGCTCCTTTATGGTTATAGTAAATCCTCCACTACCAAGCGGCAACAGTTCAAACCCATTTGACATTTTTTTCAGATTTACGGCATTTAGCAGACGCCCTTATCAAGAGCGACTTACAACTGATACAGTCTTACAATTCAAGCAATGGTGGGTTAAGGACCCAACTGTGGCCGCTTAACAGAGGTGGGATTTAAACCCTGGACCGTGGGTCGTTGCCAGAGCTCTTCCAGAAGGTGGGTATATGGGTTACCTGGGAGGGGGTTGGATTTAAGCGCCGATATAAAGCAATCATTAGCGGTAGTTTTCCTTCGGCTCCTTGGGTTGTGACTGAAGGTACTTTCTTATATCCATTACGCTAAAGCTTAAAAAGCTAGGTTAACCTGGATAAAAAGTAAAGGTGTCTGCAAGACCGTTGTGCCCATCTTATTAATTCCGTACTGAAACAGTCGCTTGTTAGAGACTCGCCTTGTATTTTCGTCTGTTTCGGAACATACATAAGAATGAAATGTATGTTGTATGTTCCACATATAAATTATGTCAAATATGAAAAAAATGTTGGGGGGGGTGACACGACATTGTAATTCGACGGGCAATGCCCCCAATGCCCACCCTTAGCCACGGCCCTGCATGGACCAAGAGGTCCAGAGTCCAGTACCTTAACCACTAGGCTACCATCCATTTATATTTATTACTGAACAAAAATAAGTTGCACCCCAAAATGTTTTGAGAAATATTACATAGGCAGGAACAATGTATCAGTCCTTCTCAAATGTTCTGCTGCATTCTATATCGTAGATCATACCACGCTATTTGCCTTGAAAATGGTTTGGATTGTTATGAAATGTTCTAAAGTGGTTTTGTTCTATTTTAGCTGGCAGTGTAAAAGCAACGGTTAGTTAACAGTTGTTTGAGAAGCGTTTTCACCGTGATATTTGTAACAAAAGCACGGCTTTTCCACACAAAATGGATATCACTCCGCTGATGTGTTGCTAAGTACTCACAGACTTTATGCACACGTATTTGCAAGTAACGCAATAACTCTAATAAGTAACTCAATTCTATTGTTTAATTCTTAGTTAATTATATTTTTAGTAAATTTTCCCTTTGGTCTTCACATATTTTCCACTTTGTCTTTAGTTGATTAACTATTGTAACCAAAGAGTAAAGCAAAGTGTACTTCAGTACCACTCGGTGCACTCTCTGATTTATAGTTTGTTCGTAATTTATGCTTTTAGACACATTTTTGCCACAAGTAAAATTAAATAATAAAGAAAAAAAGAAACAAAGAACATTATGCTAAATAATGAAAGAGACAACGTACGTTCCATTGCCAATAACCATTACAAATTAGTTTGCTTAGGACAAAAAAACGCCATCTATATATGTAAATAACAGCAGAAGACTTGGCGGTCTTTTGCGATGTTTTAAGTAGCTTACTGTATTTAGGTAAATCCAGCACAGCGCTGTTGGTAGGAGGTCGCAACGTTCAAATGACAACATTTCTATGTGGATTCAGGTTAAATCGGTGCTTCTAGTGCTACCTATGTTACCTTTGCATAGCAACAACACGTTTGTTGTAGCCCTACTTTTTGGTGGAAGGTATTGTCAACACAAAAGCATATTCAGTATTCAATTGAGGGCTTATTTGATTTCTTTATGAAACAAGCTAAACGAAATCTTTGTAGTTTACAGAATAAACTGGGGTGTCCAAAAAGGTTTGGTTATACACATTGGTGCTATGTGAGGTTTTAGTTCGTTACCAGTCACAGCCAGTCAGGCTGGTCTGGTTGGCTGGGTTTAGAGTGGATTTGGGCAAACGCACCAACTGGTCAGACTGGGAGACCAGCAAAACCTCCCTAACACCATCTGGAACAAGCTGGCAGACTTGCCGTGCCAGCCTAACCCAGCTAAAAATCATCAACCCATTTCAAAAGGGTTTTATATGTTTTCAAACGGGGAATGTGAATGGAAATAATGCTAGGTGAAACAAAAAAGTTTCGATTATTTACAGTGGTTCTGAGGTCAGACCTGGTCCTTAAGATTGTTCTAGATTGGTCTTACAGTATGAATTTTACAAACCCACTAACACGGTCTGCTTTGCTTGATCAAGTTCCTGTTTAGGTGCCTACACATGGAACAGACTGGATGTCTATTACTCTAAGGACATACACGGGACCGTTGACGATCCTTCGTGTTTACAAACGAGACTCAAGTCTTTCTCTCTCCCTTCCTGTGCTTCCTCCTGCCCTCCTCCTCACTGCAAGTCGCCCTCGCGCTGGTTGCGTAGTCGAGATCCCATAGCCGCGCGCTCCCGCCTCCGCGCGCTTTCCGTCTATAAAACGACCCGTAGCTCGAGGTTTGCCTCAGTCGCGGCGGCCCGAGCTCAAACCCCAAAGCTGACCGGCAGTAGAGATAGCAAGCCTACTCGCGCTCAGGCTAACTCGCTCTCGGCTTTGCTTCGGGATGGAAAGTCGTTCGACCGCGCGCAGCTCACGCGCCTCAAGGGCTCTCAGCTTCAAGAGTGAGTACCACATGCTCTTATTTACTTACACATAGTTTATTTACACATTATATCCTGATAATGCTGCTGTTCATTATAATTAATCACTTTATTCTTACTAGGATGGATATTAAAAGTAGGTTGTGTATTAATATTATTAGAATTTAGTTTCAAACTGTTTTGAAGAACTAGTTTTTCGGTGTTAATGCGCGCTACGATGCGAATGCCTGCATGCACGTGCTTGTGAGATAGACCAAGCCAATCAAAAGGGTTTTGTTATTATTATCTGTAGTTAATATATGTGTGTTTAGAACACTAAAAAGTTTTATTAGCTGCTGCCCGGTTTACTGTAAAGTTTGGCATGATTAAGACGACATTTTTTTTAGGTATAGTGTATGTGTTTTCCATTTAATATAATAATCATTCAATTTAAGTGTAATTCATTTCACAATGTATTATTTGCAATGTCCCCCTTTTGCATTAAGGACAAGTAATTACAAGTGTGTCCCCATAAAAGCTTGATGGGGTTTAGGTCAGGCGAATGAATTATATATGAAATATAAGTATATAAATATAAGTATATATTTAAGTATATAAACATATGTATAATTTTCTATTTCTTACAATAATAATACTTGATTAATAATTTGTATAGAGCAGGCTGATCAAAGCAGTTTCGTATTTATAAACTGGATGTTGTAATGTGGACTGTTTTGTACACAGAAGGATTAGCCCTTCTTAAAATAAATTAGAATGGGTTTATAAAGGTTTGGGACACGTATAAGTCCTGCAGGACAAATATGGGTTCTGTCATTGTCTGTATAGAAGCAATGAACAAAAGCAAAGAAGTTTCCAGACTTTACTGGCAAGCTGGCGACACTGAGCTGACTGGAAAGGAAAGCTCATTACGTCAATTAGGACAGGACAATGAAGCGACACGGTCTTACCTGACGAGCATGCTTAGAATAACACTCATTAGCAAGAAGACATGCTGCTATGGTGCATGTGACGTTCGTTCGTGCGCAAAGGACCCTGTGCTGAACCATACAGGGTCACGGGGTCGGGTAATAGGAAAAATTTGCACACAAAAGATGAATGCGCACTACATGAATAATTCACAGGCCATGAACCTCTTTAGGAAGCTCATTATTGGGTGTTGTCACCCGAGCCCTCGAAGGGAGGCCTACTTGTTCAAAGTTTAATGTGTGCCGATCCAGTTACTTGGACGTGACGCAAATCCAGCCTGCTTGCTGAACGCGGTGCGGGTCGGCACGCAAGGATTGATTGGGGAGTGCGAGAAACCAAAGTGGGTGTCAAAGTCTGTGCCTGTCGAAAACCATTTTTTTTTCCACAGTCCTGACCTTGTCCTTAATATTCTCTCTCCAGGTGGTCTGTCTCTGTGGTTGGTGATATGGCTTTTGGCATGTCGCTGTGCTCCAGGGAAAGCATGCCCCAGGCTGTGCGTGTGCTACCACACGCCTTTGACTGTCAGCTGCCAGTCTCAGAACTTCACCTCTGTTCCCACTGGCGTGCCGTTTGATTCCCAGCGCGTCTTCTTGCAGAACAACCGCATCACCGAGCTCAGGGCTGACTCCTTCGGCTTCGAGACACAGGCAAGATGGGCATTCAGACTAGTGATGGGCATGAGTAGTCCACAAATTGAATACTGATCACACGACTTCGCTGATTTGCATTAATGTTTAATTAAGCATGTGGCTAAACCTCAAATAATGTTCTGTTGGAGTTATAGTGCATATGTACTGTAAGTTCTGTTATGCCATCAGTGTACACCTAGGATAAGAAGCCAATTGGAGCAAGATTTATAGCTAGCGCATCCCTGCAGACAAAATCCCCAATACCGAAATGCATTGAAAAACGTATTAATTGAATGCGTTGCTTAGTTTATTCTTTGTTATTAAACTGAATCCAAAATGATTAAAAAAGATACTTTTGTCCCATTCCAGGTCCTATGGCTTTATTCGAACAACATCTCATGGATTGAGGCAGGTGCCTTCAGCAACCTTCGCATCCTAGAAGAGCTGGACCTCGGGGACAACCCGTCCCTGCGGCAGATAGAGGGCGGCGCGTTCCGAGGCCTTGAGCGCCTTCAGAGCCTGCACATGCACCGGTGCGGTCTGACTGAGCTCTCGGCTGACATCTTCAGCAAGCTCTACAGCATGCAGTTCCTCTACCTGCAAGAAAACCAGCTGAACCATCTTCCGGATGGCGTCTTCTCTGATCTAGTCAACCTGACGCACCTGTTCCTGCATGGTAACCGGCTTCGCACTCTCTCTGAGAATGCCTTCCGTGGTTTGGTCAATCTCGACCGGCTGCTGCTGCATGACAATCGGATCCGGCAGGTACACCGCAGGTCGTTCCGCGACTTGGGCCGACTGACCATCTTATACCTGTTCAACAACGCGCTGCGTGAGCTACCAGGCCAGGCTCTTAAGGACACCGCAGGCTTGCAGTTTCTGCGCCTCAACGACAACCCGTGGGTGTGTGGCTGCGAGGCCCGGTCTCTCTGGCAGTGGTACCGCGATGCGCGTGTCTCTAGCTCCGAGGTGATCTGCACCTTGCCGGCGGCGCGTCAGGGTCAGGATTTGCGTTTCCTGCGTGAGCTGGATTTCGCAACCTGCCCCCTGCCCGACCCTGGCTCTCTGACCGGCACCACCACTACAACGTTCAGCAGCAAGACACGCTGGTGGTTCTCCAAGAACAAACCAGCTGCTACTGCAAAGGGGGTTTACCACAAGGGTGCCGAGCTACCCAAAGCCTTCCCGTTTGCGTCGGTGAAGAACGCGCATTCGAAAGCAGTCGCGGCAGCTGCCTCGGCTGCTTCTGCGTCAAAATACGAACTGGCACCCGAGGAGGCTGCCTTGCCAAAGTTGGAGCCTGAAGAGTACTGGGCCAACTACGGCAACGAAGACGCCTCAGTCCGGTGCTTTGAGCTCGACTGCGACGAACCGCTAACCCTTCCCTCGTCTTCTTCTTCTTCGTCTCCTCTTTCATATCTGACTCTTCTTTCTGTCTCTGCCCTGGCACTCTCGCTTCACTTACTGTTTGGCTGAGCACCACCGGCCAAGTTGTTCTCTTCTCTTCTTTTGCGTTTCTCTGCATTCGCCTGATGCAGACAGGCACACAATAGAAGCCACAAAGAGCCTAGGAACGTCAAAGCTGGTACACATTCACGCACACACAGACACTACGGGGAAAGGTTTGGTGTCATACAGTTTCAGCTGAAAGACAGAGTCGGTCTGTTGGCTGCATGACATGGACTGCAACTCGAGCAGACCTTGCAGCACCACACACGGCACTTCTGCCCTCATGACACAAACCAGATAGGAAGATGAACAGGGCCAGACACAATGAAGAACGAATGGAAACAATGTGTAAATAATGCTTTTCCTTACCTGCAAGAGCTGTAAATAAGCACTCGATAACTCGAACCATTTAGAACGTCAACACACGACACAGTTGGGGTGAAACACGTCACCAATTTCCCATAGCTCTTATTTGTATCGTTGAAAAGGTGGATTCTGCATTACTGTTCTGAGAGTTTTGTGGCGTCTGTTCTGCAGTGAAGCTATCATACTGTGCCTGTCGTCCGTTCAGCTCGTTCACTTTGTTTTTGCTGAATCTATATAATACCCAGGATTCAGAGATGTCCATCCGAGTTAAGGAGACATTCCACTGTAAACAATTAATTGCACTGTGTTTTCTGTAATCCCACTGCTGTACATGCTGTAATATTCTTCAATAAACATTTATACAAACTTGAGCATTTGCCTGAGCGCTACTCTGTTTTCCATATTTCATACTACATGAATAAGGGAAAAATGCCATAATCACACATAAACGTGGCATACAGTGTCTCACAAAAGTGAGTACGACCCTCACATTTTTGTAAATATTTTAGAATAGGACACATTTTTATGTGTCCTCAAAATAACTCAGCAGCCATTATTGTCTAAACCACGGTACTGTGCCCGATTAGCCATTTTCCCTCCCAAGTATCATGTGACTCATTAGTGTTACAAGGTCTCAGGTGTGAATATGGAGCGTAAATGCCAACATGTACTGAAGCAGAGAACAATTCCAACATGATAATGACTCCAAACACACCTCTAAGACAATCGCTGCCTTGCTAAGGAAACTGAGGGTAAAGGTCCTGAAATGGCAAAGCATGTCTCCAGACCTAAACACTATTGAGCATCTGTGGAGGAGCAGAAGGTCTCTAACATCCAGCAGTTCCGTGATGTCATCATGGAGAAGTGGAAGAGAATTCCAGCGGCAACCTGCGAAGCTCTAGTGAACTCCTTGAATCTCCAAAAGATTTAAGACAGTGCTGGTAAATAATATTGACACTTTGGCACAATTTGGAAATTTTCACTTTTCACTTCGGAGTGTACTCACTTTTTTTGCCAGCAGTTTAGAAATTAATGGCTGTGTGTAGAGTTATTTTGAGGACACAGCACATTTAAGATAAGTTTAAGATAAGATAAAATCTTTTATTAGTCCCACAATGGGGAAAGTTAGAGCACTTTGCATTGTATTAAAGTTTCATGTCTTCAGTGTCATCCCATAAGAAGATATAATAAAATAGTTACAAAAATGCGAGGGATGTACCCACTTTTGTGAGATACTGTACTTTTCAGTAACATACAGGAAAGGTACATTTTCATATGTATAATTTCCTATATTACTAATCATTAAAAATTATTGTCTATTAGCACAATGGAGATGCAAAAGATTCCCACGATGTCAAAAAGTGGTTCGACTATTATAACAAACAAATCAACCACAGTTTCATTTCTTATCTACCAACGTTTGAACCTGTGATATAAACATACACATACACACAAACACACACATACACACACATTGTTAAATCATAAACTATATTGAGGACACACCTATAAAAAAAAAAACTACAACAAATTGTTGTATAATTATGAGGTTGTCCCAACATGCAAAAGGTTGAGAACCCCTGTTTTACATTTGCCATTGCATCACTGTGTAGGACACTTATTTATACAATGTTTTTGTTTCTTTTTTACATGTAATGTCCTGGGGATTGAAACGACACACATTTGTTGGATGGCTACTATATACAGTATGTACCATATACCAATAGAAAATCATTACATCCTGTCAAAATCCTTTTCAAAACTATTTACTCATTTTATTCCTCAATATCAAAGTGAAAATATTTTTAAAACTATCCCTCAGAATAAGTAGTAGAAGGAAGTAGCATAAATGAAGGCACCACCAACTGCAACAGCAGAAGGATTTAATTTGGCAACCCAAAGCCCAATGTCAATTGGCAACTTTTGAAGGACTAACAAGTCTTTGTTCCCAAGATTGTTTGGCCTGTGTATGTGACAATAAGTTCACGAGTTTATACATCACTCTGGCCTCTCTGGCAGGGTGCCATTCTAATAATCTATGACAAAAGGTTGTAGAAAACCAAACATTACAGTAAACTAAAGCACACAAGCCTGGTGGTGACAACCTTATGTTGTATGTTTGTTTCTTCAGTGGAGATAGTGTTTATACTCAGATAGTGCCATGCTTCGAGTAGTAGAGCCAGCTAAAACCTTTATATTTATACTGCACCATATCTTTGATACAAACCATTGGTGGCTTGTGGATATTTCACATGTTCAATGTACAGTCAGTCCTTCTGTGTCTATTCATCTACTAACTATCCATCTTCTGCACATTAATCAACCAGTCCAATAAAATGCCCTCTGTTTTCTGTGATCTTTCCACCCACCTGCTTATCTGTTCATCCATCCATAAATCCATTTATCCAGCCATCCATCGTTTCATCCAAATATCTACTTGTCTATCCATCCATCCTTCCATCCATCCATAAATCCATCTATCCAGCCATCCATCATTCCATCCAAATATGTTTGTCTATCCATCCATTCTTCCATCCATCCTTCCATTCATTCATAAATCCCTCTATTCAGCCAACCATAATTCCATCCAAACATGTTTGTCTATCCAACCATTCTTTCATCCATCCATCATTCCATCCAAATATATATATATCCATCCATCCTTCCATGCATCCATAAATCCATCTGTTTAGTCATCCATCATTCCATTCAAATATCTACCTGTCTATCCATCCATCCTTCCATAAATCCATCTATCCAGCCACCCATCATTCCATTCAAATATCTACCTGTCTATCCATCCATCCTTCCATAAATCCATCTATCCAGCCATCCATCATTCCATCCAAATATCTACCTTTTTATCCATTCATCCTTCCATCCATCCATAAATCCAACTATCCAGCCATCCATCATTCCATCCAAATATCTACCTTTCTATCCATTCATCCTTCCATCCATCCATAAATCCAACTATCCAGCCATCCATCATTCCATCCAAATATCTACCTGTCTATCCATCCATCCTTCCATCCATCCATAAATCCAACTATCTAGCCATCCATCATTCCATCCAAATATCTACCTGTCTATCCATCCATCCTTCCATCCATCCATAAATCCCTCTATCCAGCCATCCATCGTTCCATTGAAATATCTATCCATCCATCCATTCATATATACATCCATCCATCTATGCCTCCAATCCTTCCATCCATCCATCCATCCATCCATAAATCCATCTGTACAGCCATACATCATTCCATTCACATATCTATCCATCCATCCATCTCAATACACTCAGTGCATACCACTGGCCAGTTACATCATTACATTCAAATATATATCCTTCCATCCATCTATCCATCCATCCTTCCATCCTTCCATAAATCCCTCTATCCAGCCATCCATCGTTCCATTGAAATATCTATCCATCCATCCATTCATATATCCATCCATCCATCTGTACCTCCAATCCATCCATCCATCCATCCATCCATCCATCCATCCATCCATCCATCCATAAATCCATCTGTACAGCCATACATCATTCCATTTACATATCTATCCATCCATCCATCTCAATACACTCAGTGCATACCACTGGCCAGTTTGTTTGTGTGTATGTGCATGGGTGTATGTGTGTGTGTTTGGCAGCTCAGAGCAGAACCTGAGTCAGTGAATGAAAGCGAGGAACTTCTCACATTAATGAATGCGCCCCCACAAAGTGACACGTACATACACACATAAGCATTTATAAATACTAGCCGGAAGTGTTTCCTTCAGACATATAAGTCCTGTGTATTCTCTCCTGCGCTGCCGGTTATCCCTCCTACACCTCTGTATCACTTTTGTTTCTTTAGGCTTTTGAGACCATGTTGATTCTCTACTGTATAAAACTTATACAAAAGCAGTTACTTGTCCCTATTTTCCCCCTCCCTCCTCTAATCCATCTTTCTCCATCCTTGGCACACTCTCTTTCCTTCTAACCACAGATGGCTGTTTTTGGCTTTGTTGGTGTATAATAGTGACGATCACGTTCATTCATGAAGGATTTTAAAAACAGAGTGAGATAGGCAGTCATCAGCTCAGGGGATTATGGTGACAGCACTGAGTGAGAGCTTTCAAAATGTAATTAGTGTCTTTGATGAGAACAACAGCGATATAGCATGTACATAGATTTTAATATAAATAGTTGGTGAGCCAAGATTTTCTCACATTGGGTAACACAACACACAACACCATACACACATTCCAGAATCTCAGTACATCCCATTTTACACCTATTTAACCCGCTCAAGGTCATGTGGGGTTCTGGAATCTATTCCAGGAGTCACTGGATGTAGGTATGCAAATCTGGAACAGCTTGAAGTTGGAACCCAGGTTCTCAGGGCTCTTACGTCTACTGTAAGCTAGGGTATTTAGAAAATAAAGGAACTATCCAAATTTAGCATGGAGATATGTTCTGACAAATCGACCGTGAGCTGAACTGATCATAAACTGAGGAGTTTCAAATATATGGTAAAAATAATAACATTAAAAATTCTTACGATTGCGGATTTCCCATCACTCCTGCCATGTGACCGTCACTGCTGAATTCAGGAGAGTAGGGTAACGCATAGTGTACCTGTTTTAACATGCTTAAAACACTTACATGAAACTAGAGCTGGGCAAAATGACTTTATAAAACGTATGTTCCAATAAAGAATTAAATAATATAGTGGAATTTATTGAATAATGTACCGAAAGTTAAAAAGCAAAACGATTTTGGCGTGACCGCTACTAATCCTCACTACATTTATATAAAAAAATCTATTAATATATAAAAAATATATATTAAAAAACATACACTGGTTAAAAAAAAAGGGGAACACTTAAACAACACAATCTATCTCCGCGTTCCCATTTTTCTGAGCAGTGTATATTGTAAAATATTACAAATAATTTCCAGACAGAATAGTTCCGGGAAAATTTGAGACCGTCTGAGTGGGTGGAGCCAGTTTACCATATAATTGTACACGTTGCCAGAACAGGCACTCTATAAACGTGAATAAAGTTCTGGAAACTGTTAAAATGCGTCTTTTGGTGGGCAAGTATAGTATATAATGGAAAAAAAAGCTCTGGAAAAGCTCTGGAAACGATGAAAATGTGCCACTAGACTACACACGCTATGAACATCATTGTGAATGATTTTCCCCAAAAAAGTTTAGATAACATTTATGCCATGGTTAAATTAGTGCCTGGTATTATAGACTGCATATTTATTGATGTAAAAACTTCCACTATAAGTCAGTTCAGTGAGTGTTCTGTTTAAAACTATTTGAAATCAGTGGCAGGCACAAGAGTACAAACGTGGCACAAGAAGGTGTGACCTCTTGGCCTCAACAGACTGCTGGTACAGTGCGTGTGTCAGGACACTTCTGAAACTGGGAATTTGTTCTAATGACAGTTAATCTGGGCTGAATGACCTCAGAGAACTTAGAGTCAGTCATGAATTATGCATTATGTGAAATGTGAATGTGTGACTGGGAATGAAGAAGATGGGGCGATGATTAAGTGGTAGCGTCACTAGTGTGGGGGTCTACACCCCCCCTGCTGAGCTTCTGTTCGCGGCTAAGAATAAACATGGCAGATGGTAATATGGCGGCGTGTGTCCATGTTTGAAGCTCTGGAACTTTGGAAGTGGCTTTAGTGCTTGTTTGAGACTTTTCGCTCCAATCCTGGTTTGATCTCCTGGATTTCTGCTGCTGGTTTTGGATGGAAAACTGCATCTATTCATATCCAGTCATTCTCATTCATCGCAGTCTTTCGTCTTTGTTTGCAGCTAGTTTGAAATCACGTAGATCAGGGTGATTAAGTAAAATCCCTCCCATTCCTTTCCATAACTATTTCTGTCTGTCATCTGTGCTCAGGCTGTGGCTGAGATAGCTTTTCTGGCTCAGTACACACACACACACACATACACACACACACACACACACACGCCTGTTTCAATATCCCGGTTGGGGCTTTCCATTGACAAAATGACTACTATGGATAATAAATGCTACACCTACACCTAATCATAACCTCAGATAAAACCTCAGAAAAGTCAATGCCAATTTAGAGTAATCAATATACCTAACACGCATGTCTCTGGACTGTGGGAGGAAACTGGAGTACCCGGAGTAAATCTGTGCAGCAAGGGGAGGACATGCACACTCCACACAGAAAGGCCCAGGCTGCTCCACCCTGGGATTGAACCTGGGCCCTTCTTGCTGCGAGCCACCGTGCTGCCCATATTTGTGAGGACTTTCCATCGAATTAATAATAGTTTTACTGTAGATAATTCATTCTGTATTTCTCTACTTTTAACCGCAGTTACATTTTGGTTTTGGTTTTTCAAAAAACATTTTAGTAAACATGCCGTTGTCCTCAGAGTCCAGCAAAATGTCCCCACATGGTAAAAGAAACTGCAGATCTTTCTATCCTTGTGGGCACACACACACACACACACACACACACACACACACACACACACACACACACACACACACACACACACACACACACACAACACATGCGTGACGTGCGTTGATTCTTTATGAGTAAGACCACATTCAAAGGTCTCACTCCCACTTGTGTTCCTCTGAGATTCATCCATATTTTCTTCGGTTTCTAGTTCATCTCATTAGTTCATCCCCAAAAGAAACAATTTATTTAAAAAAATATTATGTATAACCAATATGTTTGTTGCCTTATAGCATCGTTAGCTTTTAATTTAAAGTAATTGCAGTAAATCTTCCTGTAGTTCTGTTGTAGTCATATACTGTACTAGGGTTACATGACACGTAACTCTTTTTGACTGGTGCCTAGCAGGTACCACACTGGGCACAGTTACAAGTGTGTCCTTTATGCTGTGTCGCTGAAGGGCCAGCAGGGGTCGATGTAACTGTGTTAGGTGATAATGCCCCAAACAATTGTGCCTGTTTGATGTGTGATCTGGCCTGAAATTATTTTCGGTACTCAGACCCAGGTAAGTGCGGTAGTGAGCTAATGAATTACTGCTGTACAACCAAAGTGGAAATCCATCAGGGCAAGGTGTGGAGGGAACGGACACCAGTGCCTAAGATACATCCTGGGCAGGGTTCTAGTTCAGTACATCTTAGGGTTTTCTCAAAAATACCACCTGACTTTCATGTTGCAAGCCAAAGTCTGAGGTTCGAACTCGGGTCTCAGCTGTCTTAGTTTCAGGATTAGCCGCCTCTTTCCACCAAGCCACAGGAGCTGCCACTGAAAATGACTTCCTATTTTATACGTAATTAAGGGTGATTGTTATGTATAATATTGGTTATGTATAATAATGTAATGTATAATGATAAATTGCCATTTTGGCATGTAAACTTTGAAATGACCAGTAATGTATTACAAATGTGTTACCTACCATAACAATCTGAATAATCTGAATACGGAAGGGTACAAAATAAAAAATAAGACATTTCACGTATTGTTACTCAAGAAAAGCACACGTGATGTAGAAAATACAAGTTCATTTATTGAAAGTAAAAGCTATTAGACAAGTATTGATGTGTGTTTAAATACTTATTGTAACAAATATTTATGTTAAAATAATATTACATTATAGATTTTCGTAATATAGACTGAGAGGAGCAGCTTTACCTGGATGACTGGTGTCGATAATTCTCAGCAAGTGCATAAAAATATTTTAAAAGACAACGATATAACTGAGGAATGTTTGTCTGACCAGAGTGGCAGGATGAGTCCATTAGTTACGTTTGGATACTGCACCTGTGTGTGTGTGTGTGTGTGTGTGTGTGTGTGTGTGTGTGTGTGTGTGTGTGTGTGTGTGTGTGTGTGTGT